>NDGM011021388.1:0-11480 GCA_002564305.1 Octomys mimax
AAAAGAAAGATGGCACATTTATTGCTACATAAATGTTATATACATATTGTGTTTTCTGTTACAGCGACAGAAAAAAATTTGAACTTCTTGCTGCTGGATGAAAAGTTTATCAATAATACCTTGCATTTGACACAGGATACAAATCTGTCATAGACCAACAATGGAAACTGGAGAACAAGATGAGAAGCAATTCATCTCGCACGTTAGCTCTTATAATACTCCATAGGTGCTACACAGTGTGCTAGACTTCTACTATGATCTTAAAAGCCTATTGTAAATTTCTGATATTAATGAACAGGTTATGGTAATAACCCTACATTTTTACTACCTAATATAATAAAATAAAGTAAGAAACTTTTTACTGAAAACTTTTGATTTCAAAAATCTAGAAAGAGTAATATTTAGAATTCAAGAAATTTTCTTACAAGATTATTGTATAAAAGACTAGCTACAGTGAAAAATAAGCCAAATGTTTTTTCTTTCTATTTTATGAAGGAAAGCTTCTGGGCATACTGCAAAGTCTAATATAGCGAAAAAGACAACAAGCTCTGAAGAAAAAGGCCAGGCAGTACTGTATGTTCACTCACACATCATAAGCAACAACTTCGTTTAGCAGATTAACACTGAAATGAAGAACAAGGCCACAGATAGAGTCTGATGTAGCTGGAGAATATATGCAAATTAACGTAACCAAGAAGTCCACTAAGTTCACAAACAGCTGATTTGTTAGGAAATCATCCTGATTGGAGGATCTGAAGTTCTGCCTAAATTGGTTTTGTTCTCTCAAATTAACAGAAATCTTTAAGTTACATAGTGATTTGGGTTCTTTCTTCTGTGTGCTGATTGCCCTTGCTGATGTTGGCTCTGAGAGTTACTAAGCCAAGACAACCTTGTTAAGCATTATTTCTCTCCCAGGTATGTGGTGGAAGACAAGATTTCATGGAAGTTCGAAGTCATTATTATTTCTTAAAAATTACTCTGATGGTTCAGAGATGCCCAATGCACAGGGTGAAGATTAACTGGCAAGTGCTGCTTACTAGTAACCCTGCTCAACCTGGGGCAGAGTTGATGGTGTGCAGTTGGGGAAATTGCCCACCACCTTTTCCCTGACCATGAGAAGGTGACCCAGTGACCAGTGTCCTGGTCCATCAGGCAGTGAGTTCAGAGTAGTGTGCTTATCACACTGCCTGTGCCTTTGTGACTTATCTCGTTACATTCACCATAAGCACACCCTGAAAAATCATCTTTGTATTTTAAATGAAATTTGTGCTTATGTATAGCTAACACTTTACAAGCACTATATCATGTAGCACTTGCTGCTTGGAAAACAAAGCAATGTATAAAAAGTAAATCTTTCCGTTGTAATTTATACCTCTTGTTTTATAAGCTTTGCTATGAAACCTAGAAGCCTGGAAAGTCTTGATATTGTTAGGAATAAAGCAATGTTTATTTGGGGTAAAAACCTAGGGCAAAGTTTCCCTTTCAAAATCCCAGCTAGGCTCTGGTCACAGAGGGCCTCTGCTCACCACACGGGTGCGTGTGCAAGGCACAGGGGCCTATGGATGATTCGGGACTGTGGCCACAACTACTCAGATTCAGAGATCAAATATGATACCCGCAAAGAGAAAAGAAACATGAATGAAAAATGAAAGTGAGAAAATGCTATACCAAGTAATATCTTCCTATTTCATGGAACGCACTATCCATATGGCAAAAAGGAGAGGAGAGGGCCACACAAGACTTTTCCCTTCCTTTTTAAGACACTCACAGGTGTGCTGGGAATGCTATGGGCCAATGGCTGTCACTGTCCGTTCTCTGCATGGGAACAGTGGTAACAAATGCTGGCATCAGCTGAACATAGCTCAGCTTTCCTCATCAACCTTTTCCCTTTATATGTAGACCTTACAGCTCCATAGAAATAAATAAAATTTGTAGTTACAATGCATTTGTCAATTCAGTTTAGGCACAAGGCAACTTCCACGGTGAGTGGAGAGATAGAGACAGTCTCTGATTGTGCAGAAGCGACACACTGCTTGCAACAAAATGATAGGCTGCAAACGCCTCACGGGCTGACGTTCTATCTGCCGAGCTTCCTATCTTCACTTCTGATGGAAGCGTTGACCAACTGCTCTGATCAGAGGTACATCTGAGTTTCTTGCTTCAAGTGTTTTGTTTTTTCTTCTCCCTCCTGTCAGGTTTGTCTTCAGATAATCTGAGTTGTCCAAGTCCTTATGAGGAGAGGTCACCTTCTATCTAGCCTACTGATAACTCTGGAACTGTAGTGGGGAGAGAACAGTACCAGTTAGCGCTTAGTGGTTACACACGAACACCACCCCTCTCCAAAATACAACAAGCTGGCACTCTTCTTCTACATCTAAGCTTACGATAATTAGTAGTCTGCTAAGTGACTAAGGTATCAGCAGTCTTTCTTTTCCAAAGGAAATACCCATCCCAGGGGAATACTGTTCCCAGGTCCTCAGTAGATACCTGGTGTCTAAAACTGGATAGCTCACCCTGCACATGTACATGCTTTTCCCTATACACATGCACCTAGGATAATGTTTATTTTTAATCATTATTTATTTATTTGGTACAGGGTCTCCCTCTGCATCTCAGACTCATAGTGATCTTCCAGTCTCAGCCTCCCCAGCACTGGGATTACAGGTATGCGCCCCCATGCCTGGTTTTAGTGGCTGGCACAGCATGTGGTACTGGGGCTTGAAACCAGGTCTTTGTGCTAACCAGGCAGGTGCTTAGACCACTGAGCTATCTACCCAGCCTGGCTAACATTAATTTATAAACTGGGCACAATGCAATGAAGAACAATACATGACAAAATACGGTAATTATAACAATGCACTGTAATGCTTTTGTACTTTGGGGCCTTAAAGATAAAACAGACTGCTTGAACACAAGCATGCAGCAGTGAGATGGTTGTGTGACAGCCTTGGGAGAGGGAGCAGTCCTCCAACCAGGCGGGACGGAGAGGACTCCTCACACTTCAAAACAGCATGTAACCGCGTGCGCGCGTGTACACACGTGCGCGCGCGCACACACACACACACACACACACACTGCTCACTTCTGAAATTCCCCAGGTTACATTTTTGGACCACTGTGGACTGTGACTACCTAAAATCACAGAAAGTGAGGCCTCGCATAGGGGGAGCATTTAAATACTTCTACCTGGTGTATGGATTAAGATCCTGAAAAGAAGATCACGTGACTGAGTCAGAGCTGCAAGGGTCTATGAGAACTGTGGCACGTATGCAGACCTGAACTGCGCAGCACTCGTGGTGGCACCGCCTGGGCTGCGAGGTCCTTTTCCTGCCATGTTCTGCAGTGAGACAGTGCCACGGTGTGCTCCCTGTGCGTCCCACCCACCCGGCTGGCCCACGGCTCACTCCCATCTTCTCTGCGCTCAAGTTTCTGTAGGCAGGGAACACACCACACTGACTCTCACACTGGCACCAGCTCCTGGCCCATAGGAGGACCTCACTAAAATACTATTAATTTATTAAGAAGAATTTCCCACAAAGACTACGCCTATTCGTGTCCCTATGTAACACATACTGACCCTGAAAACTCCCACTTGAACTACCTACACTGGAAGTAGTCCAGGAAGAATCTGCACTCTCGCTTCCCTATTGAACAACTAACACAATACATGCTGCTGCTTTGTTTTGTTTTGTTTCTCCCCTACTTGGTACTAGGGAGTCAAATTCACGCCTGCCAGGCAGACACTGCCACCGAGCTCTTCCCTGGCCCCACAGTACCGTTTAACCACAGAACTGCAGGGGGTGGAGAAGCGCCCGCACTACCCGGCCTTATCCCATAGCTCAGGGGCCATGCTGTTACCTAGGCCAGCCTCCAGCTCCTGCACACAAGTTGCCTGATCAGCAGCCCGGGTCACAGTGTGCCTGGCAAGCTTTTGTACTTTTATAACCAGTGGAGCCCAGGTTGGCTTTGAATTCATACCAATCCTCTTGCCTCAGTCTCCCAAATCCTAGGATTACATGTGTGCTCTACCACACCCAGCAAAAGTGAGATCTTGCTATGTAGTTCAGGCTGGCCTCAAACTTCTGGCAATCCTCCTGCTTTAGCGTCTCAAGTCTACCCTTACAGGCATGCCTACCAGGTCTTGCTCTTACTGGGTTTCATCTGTTTTCTAGTTCTATAAAGAACTGAAGGTGTAACTACCTTTATGAAATTTACTATCTTCCGATGTATTCTAAAGATCAAAAGAGCAATCTTCCCACAGGCACAGTTCCTCCAGGGAGAGAGGAATCGGCTCATTATCTGGTACGTCTACACTTGATAACAGGTCCCAGAGGGCAGACAACATGCTCAACAGGTGTGACAGACAGACGTTTCTGACTACAGTGGAGAGCAGTGACTCTCCGCTTGTCATCAGACCCAGGCTTGCGGCAGGAAAATGCCCGAGAAGACATGCAGACTGTGAGTGGGGACAGCCCTGTTTTCTCTCAGACCACACTGACCTTTGTGAGGGTACAGGGTATCCTGTTTCCTTACAAACCACAGGATACTTTAAAAGGAACAGTAATTTGGTACCAAGTGACACAAGCTCTGATTACACAAAAGCAAGGCAAAATACACCATTCCAAATTGCATGTGACCTTCACCAGCACCACTGCCCATTAGAGGTCTGTCCGGAGGGTCTCACCCGTCAGAGGATGCATCTTCTCAAACCCACAGCTCACCTGGCTGATGCTTACATATGACCCATAGGGTTGGTAGTTTCACTAAGCCCAGGATGGGCTCCTGGCAGCGCGGCTGGTGGCTCTGCCGATACGGCAGAAACTTTTTCTTCTTCCCTTCTCTTAAGGCAGGCTGCTTTGGGGTTAAGGTTCCTCTCTGAAACAAGAAGAAGAGTCACTATCACCATGGTGACTAAGGAACACACGAGACGCTGTCGTCTTCAGCAGACTAAGCGGCTTCTCCTTTCTTTCCGTGGGGATCCTCAGGCAGCCTCTGAGAGGGCCCTCGCGCCTACATGCCATCACACAGAGGCACTGCAGGGCTCACAGACACCAAAACAGATTCACTGGAAGACCAGAAAACAAAACTTAACCCTCCTCTTGTCCATAAATTGTTACCAGAAGAGCTAAACAAGCTGATCTGTGTCTAGAAGAGAAAGTGTGACTACTGACTGAACTCTGAATAAAGCTTTGAGCACAAACTTGAAGACAACAAGAGCAAATGCAGTAGGGACTAGAAATGCTAATGGTACCGAGAGCTATGACCTTGAGGCTGGAAAGGCTTAAAGCAGATGTGGTTTGACATGTGGGCACCAAAACACAAACTCTGCCCTGGAAAACTCTAATGCTTAGAAGAGAAACCACGCTTTCTTCCTCCTCCACTGGACTGCTGGACCTAGGATTGGCTGCCCCCTGGCATAACCACTCACCCAGGGGTCTTTGACAGGTTGGGCTAATCACAGAAAGTATTGGAACACCATCCTAAACCAGGAGCCAGAGTTCAGAGGATGTCCTAAGTAGGTCATGTAAACAAAAGTTTGTCTTCACAGAAACTGCTGGACATAGCCGGTGCGGTGGCACACACCTGCATTCCTAGCACTCTGGGAGGCTGAGGCAGGGCAATAATAAGTTCAAGCTCAGCCTGGGTGATTTATGAGACCCTTTCTCAAAAAAAGGGGGTGGGGTGGGGATAGAGCCCAGTATGGAGGCCCTGGATTCAATCCTCAGTCCTGGGAAAAGATCCTCCCTCCCCCACCACTGGAGCTAGAATCTAGGAAGAAACAGTGGTGACACCTGAATGTGGAAGGTGCTAGCAAAGCTGCAGCTGTACGCAGGCTCTGAGCCTGTCCCACAGCTCTCAGAACACCTTTCCAAGTCTTTCAACAATTCTAGGACCTTCAAATTAAAGACGAAGGCTTTGGCTGCAGGCCCAGAGGAAAAAGGAGGAAACAGGCTTTTCTGAATACCAAGGCCATCCGAATAGTTATAGTTCAGTAGATCTGTTCATACTCTGTACAGTGAAAGATGCCCTAAATGTTCCTGAAAAATTTTCAGGAACACAAAGGGCCCCATATCCAACCCTAACATACTGTGGAAAGCAAAAGGCACTGTACTGGGCTCAGCCTGAGATGCCCTGCTGAGCAGACAGCAAGACTTGCCTGTCTCAGATGCAGGCAGCGACCTCCACAGCAACTGGCTGTGTGGAGTAAGGGAGGAGGGTGAGTGCCCTGCACTCCTGAGCACGGACGGGTGCCTGCTACTTGCAGATGTCAGCTCCGACACAAGAAGGAAACCTCTCTGGGAGGCTGGTAATGACTCAAAGAACTACTACTCCTGCTACAGATGAGTGGGCATCAGCCAGCTTCTTTTGAGCATTTCAAGAACGCCTGTGCTTCAAGATTAAGTTTCAATTAACATTTCCCTCTACAGATACTTCAGGATTTTATAACAAGACTAGTAACTATTTGGTTTTTAACAGTAGGTTGGTTATCCACAAAAATAAGATATACATCACTCTTATAGGGTAGATAAATTGGAGAAGTAGATGGGTGAATGAATTACTACTTTTTCTGAAAGTTTGTTCATGTTCTGATTTATTTTTTTCTGTAATCAGGACTGACAGCTCATGTTGGACTTTCCAACAGGTGCTGATTCCTATACTTTTATTAATCTTTGTAAAGTAAGATCTAACATAAACACTCACTAAATAGGAAAGAACTACTTTCAGTGAAGAAAGACTCTGGGTAGGGCCTGGAATCCAGGCCAACATTTAGGAATTCCCTGCATCAGGGCATGAGATAAAGGGCTATAACTTTGCTAAGATATAGAGGGATCTACCAGAACATAAGCTTGATGGCAAACCTCTAGGTGGGCAGGAAGCTTTTATTATCTGATGACCAAGGTCTAGGATAGAGCTGGTTGGCCCAGACAAGGCACTATAAGTGTAGGCTAAATAAAAGAAGTTTTAAAATTTCAGAATTCCATTAACCTTCATGAAAAATATAACAGGGCAGTTGCCTAAATTAGTAGCATGTGAACCTTCACAAAACACACCCTGGCCCTCAGGGACAGACATACATGCAGTGCATCGCAGTCAAGGCCACGGAATTCTGAACCAGCAAAGAAGCCCAAGGCCTGACTGACATGGCGTTCCGCATGTGGCAAACCTTTGGGAGCCACAGCTAGGCATCCTACTATCCACAGGGCCCTGCCGATGTTCTACAGCAGAGTAGATATGAAGCAGCAGAGACGAGGGGAAGGGGAGGAGGAGGACAGGCGTGGGCAGGGAAACCCCACCGGAGTCAGGGAGTGCAGAGCTGCCTGCCTTCTGCCCTGTGTGGAGGCTCGTTCAGCTCTGTGGGAAGCAGTGACCCTACAGATATTTACCAGGACAGTGAGACAGGAGAGAAAACTACAGGGAAAGTGGATCCTGACAGCACCACGGGAGCAGCACTGGGAGAACTTACAAGCGGCCCAAGTTAAGGAACTGGAAACAGAAATGTCTGCCCATTTGTGGGCACAGTGGTTATCCATCTCTGCTGGGCCTACTCACCTCTGACTTGCTGTTCTAAGCTAAGGATCACGGCCACGGCCTGATGAAGAATAAGGAGTTTTGTCTGGGGCTTTTCACTCTTCAAGTGAAGCTGACACATGCGGCCAAGCTCTTTGAATGCCTCATTAATATCCCGCACACGCAAGCGTTCCCTGGCATTGTTAGCCATTCGCCTTTCCTTCTCCCTTTCTATTTTCTGTTCTGGATTCAGATCTTCATCTTNGGAAAATAAAATAACAACGTTTGTTAACTTCTCTAGAAGAAAGACATGCTGACTATACAACATTATAAAGGACAGAGGTGGAAGCGAAAACTCCTGAGCACTAGTAACAGCTTCACTTAACATGACTGCATTTCTTTCCAGTCTTTTTTAAACACACACATATATAATCATACAGTTCATATTTTAATGCATTTTTCATTGCGTATTTTAGCATGAAGGTATCTCCATGCTAAGGAAACTCTTCATGAACAGTGTCAACCACACAATGCTGCAAAACTTTGGTAGACAACATGTGGGCCGCAGGTCAGCAGCTTTACTGTAAGCCTGTTTAGAAACACAGACTCTCACATGCTACCCCAAATGTAGTAACTCACAGTTGCATTTTAACAAGCCTCTTACTGCCTGGCAAGCACACTGAAGTTTAAAGCACAGTCCGAGTACAGGAGGTTTCATACTTCGATCAACCGAGGCTCTTGAGTATCTCGTGGCAGTCAGGCATATTAACAGAAAGAAGAAAAGCTTAAGACACAGACTGAGAGAACCACGCCAAAATTGGGCACGTTTTCTAGGTGTGGTGCTGCATGCCCATCACCCGGCACTAGCAGTGAGTTCAAGGCCAGCCTGCACCACAGAGCAAGAACTTGTCTCAAAAAGGGGCCACTTTTCCTCGATAGAAATATTATCATCAGTGGTGATGACTACGAAATGCGGGAGAGGTGGAATAATTTTTGTGCACACACTTTGTATTTACTTATTTATTTTATTTTTCTGCAGTACCAGGGATCAAACTTAGGACCTTGTACACGCAAGTCAGGTGCTTATGCTGCTGAGCTGTCTTCCCAGCCCTGTGATGGACAAACTGGCAAGATAGGTTTAAGACTTTAAAGTGTTCATTACTTCTTGTCTGGTAATTCTAACTTTCAGAAATTCCTACTAAGAATATAATTAGAGATGTACATGTAAAGTTTTTTTTTAGGTAATAGCTTTAATGAAAACATGTTATTGTACTTAGATCAATTCGTAATGAGTTTATTGTTTCTAACAGTTACTAATAAAGAAAATGCACTCCTCTAAGAAAAAATTTCGTAATAGAGAATAATTAATATACTGTGTACCATTATTTACTTTTTTTTTTTTTTTCTGTATTTTAGGGAAGGGAAGGGTCTACAGGGTGTTCAGGGTCTTACTACTAGATCTGCCTGCTTACAGCCTCCCAAGTGCTGGGGTTATAGGCGTGTGCTACTATGCCCAGTCTCAACTGCTGTTTCAGTGTGCCCCGGGGCAGGGCGGCATGGCAGGCCTGGGTATTGAACCCCGGCCTCTGCACCTACTTGCAGGTGCTTTCATTCACTGAGCTATTTGACCGGCCCTCTATTCTTGTTGTAAAAATAAACTGCTAAGCACAGCTTCCCAGAACTCTGAAATCAAGTACAAAGAGAATGGGTGTTTTTCACCTCCTTTCTAGTACTTCATCATTCCACGAAGAATGAAGCATACAGTGGAATCTTACTAGCAAATCAAGAGTTCCACAAATGCATTCTTTTGATAATACAGAGTCGCTGGCTCTTTCACTTCAATGGGGCCTCACATCATCAGGTGCCAAGGCATCCATACAGGAATCCAGCAGGCTCTCTAGGGACACAAAGATACAGTCTCTGGGTCCACTCGTAGGGAGGCTGGGCCAGGGATATGTATTTCTAAATTGTCCAGTGGTCTGTGCAGCTGGTTTGAGAAGCACTGAAAATCGCTGAGAAATCAGCCACCTTCTTGAAATCACATAGCTAATTAGTTGGTAGCATAGCAGTGGGAAACCAGGCCAGTGCTCAACAGAAGCAAGCCTCTAACACACCAGTATTACCATCATTCTATTAGTTACAGTGACCTTATTCAGCGCTTATAGTAGGCTACGTATGAAGAATTTTATATGTCTCTTCAGATTATTTTCTCAAGAATAGGATCATAAAGCCTACTTTTAGAGGAGGAAGAACTGGTCTCCAAGAGCTCTGACAGCTTGCGCAAGGTCACTAGGAGGTGATGATGCCCTGATTCAAACCCAAGTGAGCCCAATTTTGTCCAAAGGTGATGCCAATAATCTACTAACTAGTAGTAACCTATCCACCACTTCTCAGTTTCTGATGAGCTATGATAGTCTGCTTTTGAATCTGAGAGTCTATTGGCTCAGCCACACTCACTGCTTCTGTACTCTTTCAGTCTTCATGGCAGCAATGGGGACTTAAGACAGACACACGCCCCACACAAGAACTATCACCTGCCTCTTCACAGACAACGCTTCCTGACCCCCGATGCGGAAGCAGAGATACATCAGAAGGAAACACACAAATCACTTCCTTTAAAATTCTTTCCAAATAATAAAATTCGTTAAGAGGCTTCAAAAGGAACGTCCTCTGGATTCCATAAAGCTTTTCTTACTTATATTCCTTAGTTGAGTAAAATGAATTAAAATGATAGCATCAAAATCTTAAGAATTTATTTTTCCTGAGAAAACAATGTCAAGACAGAAAAACATCTTAAAGTGTGTGAAGCCACTATCTCAAGGGGGTACCCAGCAGCCAAATGCCTGCCTAGGCAAAGGCAGGGACTGGGTTGATCCCGGCACCACATCCCCTCTCCCCACCATCGGGCCTACCCCTGGGCGTGATGGTGCACACCTGTAATCCCAGCACTGGGGAGCTTGAAAACAAGAGGATTACTGTGAGTCCAGGCTGCACAGTGAGACGCTGTACTAAATGCATTAAAAGAAAAAAAAGGGGGGGGGGGAGACAACTGGGAAAACAGTTTAGTGTGAAGGCTCTGGGTTCAGTCCTTAGCTTCAGAGAAAAGTACATGAATGGAAGAAGAGACTACGCTACTTCTTTGAGTCATATCTACCATACTTGTTGCAAAATCTGCACCATAATTTAAAACATAATATAATGTTTTAAACATAAGCATCTGTATGTTCTGTGTATACGTAAGTACCTATATGCTATGTATAAGGAGAAACAGTGTGTACCACAAATATTATAGGGAATCATATTAATTTTAATTAGAATAAAAATCTGAAGAATCTGGGAATTTATATTCATGCTTACAAGCAAGGTCAAATCCAGTTCCTAGAAAACTGACAACTTCAGTTCACTTAGGGTTCTTTTTCATATTTTTACGTATTATTGTTTAAGTGAGGAGCCAGTAAACTTCATACAGGGCCAGTTGGTAAATATTTTCAACTTTGTGGGCCATATGGTTCTTGCAGCAACCACTCAAGTCTGCCAGTATAAAGCAAAAACTGCTGCAGACAACACAAAAACAAATGGATGTGGAGGTATTCCAATGAAGCTTTGTCTTAGCCCATGAGCCACAGCTTGTCTACAACTAATTTTAACTATACAGAAGTCTGTAACATAATTGTCTTAATATACATTTTTTAGCTGAATGCTTCTAAATGCCTTCATCACATCATTTAACCCACTATTTTCCCTACTACCTCCCTCTGTCTCATGTACTGCAAGCAACTTGAGGCAAGCAATGAAATTCTTTTTTAGTGCCCACTTCGGCAGCACATACACTAAAACTGGAATGACACAGGGAAGATCAGCGTGGCCCCTGCACAGGATGACGCACAAATTAGTGAAGCATTCCATATTTTTTTTTAAATGTTTTTTCATCATATTCTGTAGGGACTTAAAGTTCAACATATCAATACTTG
>NDGM011021415.1:0-15889 GCA_002564305.1 Octomys mimax
ACACACACACACACACACACACAAATTTTAAAAAATTAAAATAAAAAATTAATTTATTTTATAGTATTATAAATTAATGACTTAATTTTTTTAAATTTTTAATATTTATTTATTGATTTATTTATTTGGTACAGGGTCTCACTACACAGCTCAGATTCATAGTGATCCTCCTGTCTTGGCCTCCCCAGAGTTGGGGTCCAGGCACATACCAGCACTCCTGGTTCTGGTGACCAGCATGACCTGTGTAGGGTTCTGGGGCTAGCAGGGAATGAGGAACTAAGGAACAAACCCAGATTCTTGCACTTGCCAGGCAGGCGCTTAGGCAGCCAAGCTATTTCCCCAGCCTATGACTTGCTTTTTATAGTAGCCACTTTGAGACAAGCAGTCATCCCATTTAACAAAACGTCAAAACTCTTGGTCAGAAACTTAAGTAGAAAATAATTCTCATTGATTGATCAAATGATTGATTGATGTATGATCTTTCCAGATATTTATAATATGTGCTATTGAAAGAAATTAGGACAGAAAGAAAACAAAATCCCATCCTGCTCATTTGACTGAAGCCAAATTCAATCCTGCTCATTATAAACAAAAGGCTGGCCAACCAGAGCAGCCTCAGCATGGTGTCCCTCAAAATTCTTTCCTACTGGCCTTGGCTCTAATTCTCTGACATCATGACTCTGCTTTCATTGTGTTCATCTATTATTTCCTTTTAACACCTACCTTTGCCCTTTTTGTCAATTGTCTTCCATAGTACATGATTTAAGAGAAAAAATTAATGTTTTATTATTTCAGTATTTAAGCTATACAATGAGGTATCAATTTCGCACTGCTCAAGTAATTGGGCACACTCTGCGAGGTACTGAATGGTCTTCCAGACACTCAAAAATAGTAATGGGAGAACAGAAATGTCTTCAACTCTTTAAAACTCTGTAACTGCTGTTCTCCTGTTCACCGACTCTGGCCTTAAAGGATGGGCCCAAACCATTTTTTTTTTTCAGACAAGCACTGGTTGAGCTTGCATACATATTTGATAGAGACATATCACTTCCCAGTTTGTCTCAGAGAGTCCTTGTGTGTCCCTTTTCACAGCATTTTAAGTTATTTAACGTGTAGCGTTTATATTGGAACTCATCTATCACCATTTCTCTTTGCAATTGCCTCTGAATTGACAGTTCATTTTTCTGGGAAACGAAGGGGACTGTTAAGCAGGAATCAAGGATGTGACCTTACGCTTTTAGAGTGGTTGCACGGAAATGTGGGAAATTACGCGAACGCCTGTAACTTCAGGCTTGCCCTTGATCAAGAGGCAGTTTGCAGTTTCCAGAGGATCACCAAAGACAGATTTGTTTTCAATTTAAGGTCTTTTTATTTCTCAATGGTCCATCTGATGGTTGGTTAATATTGATGTTTTTTTATTTCTTCCTCCAATGCTATGTTTTATAGATAATTTCTATCTTCTTGTGAACCCAAAGAAGATAAAATGGATGGTGAGAAAATAGACAGACAGGTATTCTTGTACTCATCCCCTCCCTGAAATCCTCCTCTGTACACCACCTCATTCAGCTTTTTTTCCCTTCCAGTGATACTTGTTCCCCTCTGTTTCTACTTTTCTCACCATTACCATTGCCTTTATGAACTTTTTCCATTCATACACTCCAATTTGGAAAAGATCTAAATAACAGTTTGTCTATCAAATTACAGATCAGTTAATTTCTTTTAATATTTTATACATAGTAAGGATATCACATTTTCTGTAGCCAAATAGCCTGTTTGTAAGTGCCTTACCCATAACTGTAGATTATGATCACTAGGTAGGACTTTCAAGATACTTAGGGAGCAAAACAGGCCAATTAAGTGAGACTCTTTGGGGGTGTGGCACAGTCACCAGGTTTTATAAAGCTCCAGGGATGATTTCAATGTGAAAATAAGGGGATGAAATACTAGAAATAAAGTATATTTCTCTAAGAAATGCAGATCTGCAGTCCAGAATTTCTGTGAGTGAGCCACTGATAATGTAAAAAGTCATTCCAATACCAAGCAAAATAAGTTTTGAGAACCAGTGTCATCAGCTCTGAAAAACATTCATTCATCTCAAACCTCACTAACCAACTCCTACTATCTATAATTACAAAATAGCTAAGGTAATAACACGTTGAAGAATAAATTATAACTCTGCGTTGAGCCAAAATTGTGATGAATAAGAACTAAATGTTAATATTTAACTACCTGGTCAAGTTAAAAATGAAAATCACAGGGAATGTTATCCAGTGTAATAAAGCAACTTGACTAGTGTAGCATTCATAATAGACATCCTCCAAATTCATCTGGAGTATAATACTCTATTTGATAGAGTTTTACTTTTATTTACATGCAAACATCTTTGATGGAGATTGCCCATGTGCCATACAATGTATGGTTGACTTATTTTACATTTGCTTACCAGCCATATTCCATGATTTAAGAGGATTTTTGTAAGGGCAAAACAGTCAAACAATATCTTAATAACAAGATGGTTTTAAAAGGGCATTCAGGGAAAAATGTGAGTATGGCATTTTAACATTGATTAGTAATATGAGTATAATGCACATATTCCATCTAAAAGCAAAATTGAGCATATCAATATGAATAGTGACATATGCAGCATTTTGTTGAAGTTAATGATAAGACTTTTCCATTTATTTTCCACAAAGACAAGCGGTATTTTGAATCATGCCAAAGGTAACATTTGCCTAAATTTTTATGCATGCCAAAGTTTGGAGATACAGGTTACTTTTAATTCTTATTATGAAAATACTAGAATTTGTAAACTTTTTAATTGAAAGAGGTGATACCAGCTGTTTCATTATATATTGTATCTGCTCAGGGATTTAATTCATGTGCCTGAGAGCATATGTTTTGGTTTTTTTTTTTATAAAACACTTTAGTAAATATTTGGATATTGCCATGCTTACAACTCCAGAGAGAAAGTAGAGAGAAAGTGCACTCTATTATTTTACTTATAGTTTAATAGGTGATTATATGTCATGATACGTCTCTGAACATTTTTATTGATATATGGCTACTATATATAACTAAATAATACAAGAATATACATATATACAATCTGTATTTATAATATGTATGCAAATCAGAGAACTTAGTGAAAAGATAACAAATATATTGCTATAGTAGTTGTGCCCAATTTTTGTGCTTTTTTAAAAACACAATACAGATCACACCAAGTACTGAAGTTGACTTAATCAAAGTATGCTGTCTCATTGATACAGATTATTTTGAGTTAGGTAGAGAAAAAGGATAACACCTGAGACAACATTGCTAGTATAATTCTCAAAAATAAAAGACAAGTTGCTGCTCCTGGAGATTTACTTGTGTTAATAATGTGCATGTAGGGGGCCAGGGAGATGCCTCAGTAGAATAAGCACTTGCCTGGCAAGTGCAGGGTCCTGAGTTCAATCCCTGGTACTGCAAAAAAAAAATGCATGTCTGTTCCATCATTTTTGACAATATTCCATGCTATCAACTATTACAGTATTTGAAATAGAATTTAAGTTGTAGACATGTATTTCACTTTTCATGAAGTTAATATGTTCTGTCCTGCATGAGCCAGCAACAATATAACTAAATGCTTATGTCACAAACTTAGGGTATCATGACAATCAAGACGTGGTTACTTCTGGCAGTGCAAGTCCCTGAGATGAGAGGACTGACAGCGTGATTCCCACCCATTGCAGAAGTAGACAAAAGGAGGGGAAAATCACCTAGGAGCATTGAACAAAATTCTGACATAGTGGGAAGCACTGGAGAGTGGCAGCAGGACACAACCCATCACTTAATAAATATTTGACATCACAGAAGACTTTAGAAGCTCCATAGGCAGATGGAGCAAGGAAAGAGAACTCCAAGGAAAGTCCCAAGGCAAAGTCAGCATCATAGAATTATATCTACATGTATAAAGGCAACAGCCAAGAGCTTGTGAAAGGTTTGAGTAACTTAGAATTGAATAAAAAGATGTGATATATATATATATATATATATATATATTTTTTTGTGGAATTGGGGATTGAACTCAGATCCTTGCATTTGCCAGTCAAGGGCTTATCCTACTGAGTCATCTCCCCAGCCCCAAGATGTATTTTTATACAATGAAGTATTACTCAGCTATAAAGAAAGATAAACTTGAGCCTTTTGTAGTTAAATGGATGTAACTATAGACCATTCTCATAAGGGAAATAAATCAGACCCACATGTGTAAACATCGTATTGTCTCTCTCATGTAAGAACCAGAAAAATTCAATAAAATGTGAAAGGTACCATAGATAATGTGAAAGGGAAATAAAATATTTAAAAGGAAGGAACCATTGAGATAAGGGAAAGGAGAAAAGAAAAAAAAAGGAAGGGAAAAATATATACATGTAAAAAAAAAGAATTGGAATAGTTGGAGAATAAAACTAGCAAAACTAAAGAGCGTGTGAAGGTCAACTATTGGAAAGTAACAGGAAGCAGGGCTTACACAGCAAGGGTATGGGAGAAGTCTAATTAGAGTTCTGAATGAGCTTAAGCTCAAGACTCAAGGTGGATATCAATTATTGCTGAACACCAGTATCCATACGTCTTTCACACTCAGAATGAGATTGCTCCAGATATACTGAACCAAGCTCAAAACTCTGGGGGTGGTGGAGAGTATGGGGGTTGCAAGGAATGCAAGCTAAAAATGGAGAAACACACAAAGGTTATCAGTCAGGAGGAGTTGCACGTGAGAACCAGAATCCAATATAATAACATATATTATTTCCTACAGATTTTAGAAAATCCAGTAGCCATACATTTTAATTAAGTTGATTGACACATTTTTGATATGCATAATCACATGCAGCATAGGGAATTTGTGCCTGTACATAGTAGGTCTTTATGCTTCATTCTTTCCCCAGTCCCCACCCCTCTTGTTAACCCCGTATTCCATTCCTCATCACATGAGCTTTGTTTGGCACTTTTGCAGAGTAAAGTGTAATCAGAATTTAAGTTTCACAGCCTCACAGAGTCTTAGCAAGTCTTGTAGGTACACAGAGATATACGATGACCAAATCATAAGAGAAACAGCTTCAAGTACTTTTTTTTCTAATCTGTCAAGAATTTCTGATTGCACAAATTTTCTTAATGGAGTATTATCACTTATATTAAGACAAAATATAGAGAACCCAGACACCCAATTTTTTCTTTCTCTATCAACATGGGGAACAATACATTTTTTGAGATAAAACTACATATCGCTTATCTTACACGCATTCATCATCAGAAACCATGATCATTCATATATTTAAAAGGAAGATATTTTTCACTTTTCACGTTTTAATGAGTTTGAATTAAATATAATACCAGTCATTTATTTTATTTTCTGTGTTTTATTTGAGGAAATTTGCTTTGTAACATTAAAAGTTACATACCTTTAAGTAGCTATATACTTTTTAAAAACTTCTTTAATATTTTGACTTATGGAATTCAGTGAAGTATTATAATTAATATTAGTAATAAAATGCGTGGTGAGAGAAAAACACACAGTAGGGACAACACAAATATCATCAATTTTTTCATAATTGTAGTCACTGGATTAAAATGTCACTTGTTGCATGCAGGTGTGTAAACTTTCTCTTTCAGCAGCTATTGTTTTCACAAAAGTACACAGGAAAACTTCCTTTTAGATATACGAATGATCATTATTTGTGATGATGAATGTGTGGAGGATAAGTGATTTGTAGTTTTATCTCAGAAAATGTATTGTTCCCCATGTTGATAGAGAAAGAAAACATTGGGTATCTGGGTTTTCTATATTTTGTCTTAATATAATATGGGTGTAGCATTACACCCATAGCTTTTAACAGTTTAAACCTTTTTTGTTGTTTCACACCAAAAAAACCTTATTCCACTTCAATAGACTGTTTTAAGTGCTTCTTCTTTAAAATTAAGTTTCGTGTTTAAGAGAAAGCATAGCTTTTGTATGGCTTATTTAATAACAAGGAAGGAGAATTATTTTAACCTGCTTGTAGTCTACATGACCACAAATGGCAGACTTTTGCTGTTTAAGCTATGGGAAAGAATCATATGTTATCACCTCTCTCTTGTCCAACATAAACTTGTCAAAAACTGCAGTTTATGAATATTTATGAGACAGAGCAGTTAAAGAGACAGTATAGCACTTCTGATATGTATGCAGATCAATAACGATTGCTGAGGCTTTAGAAATACAGATTTTCTTAAATTTGTCATATCTTCTATGGATCTTTTCCTCTTTGCCTGGCAACATATTTTGTTTCATTTCTACTAAAAATTACTCCAAAAGCTCTTTTTGCAGATAGTTTTACTCTTGGCCAACTCTTCAACAGGGTACAAAATTAGGCCTGGAGTCAGTGAGGACAATAGAAGTAATTATTAGTAACTGCAAATGTTAGAAGACCAAACGTAGTTCTTTGAGGTTTGATACACTCTTAAAAGAGATGGCTTTGTGTATAATGTTGTGTTAAAATCAACAGTTCCACACTCTGGACTCCCAGTTCCTTTCAGGGTTGGTTTGAGCTGCTACTGCTTCCTTCACTTTCCATTCCTAACCTTTGCCATGTGTGAGATCAGTTTACCCAGAGTAAACTTTCCCTTGTACTGAGAGCCTGGGAACTCATAAGTTCCAATGAATGACAAAATGCACGTTGCCAAAGGGACAGTCAGATCAGTCCTTGCTTCTGGCTGCTCAGCCCTAGCTGCAGGAGTTCATTGTGCGAATGGTAATGAGACCAGGGAGGCAGCAGATGCTCGCGTGCCTTTACAATCCAAATCCCACCAACAAATTCCTCCCACAGAAACGTTGGGGGCCATCTTGGCACCCTGGAGATGGAGACAGAGCCAGCCATAGCCACATGCCACCTGCTAAATCTATTGTTTAAAAAGTCCATTACAATAGCAGCGTTGTTTGCTGTCTTTGCCCTAACTTTATGACACTGGTTTTACCATACTGCACAAATGGAATGTCTGATTCTTTATGAAGAAACATTTACACCTCCAACAGTTCATGACTTCCATGGAGAGAATGGAGATCAGTATATGATAAATATTCTAATAAGGCACGCCTACCTTCTCCCGCTACTCCTGCCTGATGTTTATTTTCCAGCAGATTTATAGGTCCCATATGGTTTTTGATGATCTTAAGAGGCCTTTTTGTCCTCACAGAAGTGTCAAAAGAGCAAGCTTCTCAGAAACAGAATTGATATAAATATGTGTGTTTAAATAAAAATAAAAAGTTTTGGTATTTTAGATCATCTTGGCCCAAATTCCCCAGGGAATGATTTGTTTTTCTTGAGTCAGAGTTGCCCAGTGTACATTTAATAATAATAATATTTTAAGCATCTAAGCCAAAAGTGTCCAGAATGCCTTGTTTTAGAAAAATAATCAGAAAAAAGGCAAGTAAAATGAGAAATGACCCATATGCCCTGGCCCCTTATCTGTGCATGACAAAGTTTTCCATATGGCCTTTTTGGGTGCTAATGAGAACAGCACATTGGTGTGAAACTCTTAAGATACTCTATTCTGTGACAGTTATTTTCATTTATGAGGATGTGGAGACTTAGTTTTTAGACAACTTGCTATTATATTCCTTGTAGGAATTAGTGAATCTATTTCTTGCATTGGAACGTAGGGTCCATGTAACTGGCTACTGAGATATGGCACATTTATCTTCCTGACAGAGCCCCAGGAGGGAGGCTCCCTGTCTGTGAGGTTAAACAAAAGCTGCTTAAGTCCTCATTTTATTCAGCTAGTTGACCCTCATTGCTATAAAAGCAATTAGTGAGACTGGAATTTCTGAATTCGTTGAAAGTAAAAAAAAAAAAAAAAAACAACCTTTGATAATTATGCATTATTATAGATTTTAGATTGAAATGTTTACATGTACTTCAAATGTATACCATTGTTATCACTCAGGTGTTGGCTGTATAAACTCTGAGCTGCTGGATTATTCTGTTTGTGAAGACCCAAGATTACATGGTAAATAAAAACTGTGTTCCTTTTCATAACAATAAAATATGTGCTTCTGACTTACTGAGAACTCAGATATCGAAGCATGTGGGAACGATATGTAAATGCCAGGCAAGCTGTTTATACTGGGACACTCTCCTGCATAATAACCATAATCCACTTCTAGCAGAAACCTTTTGAATTTAAAATACTGTTGACTCACAACAAAGCAGAAAAACCACAGCAAATGCGCTTGCTATTATTTGTGTCAAAGCTTAACTATGTTTAATTTTCTGTAAATTAAGGATTTGTGTAAGTTTAACACTATCCAGGAAGATATTTTTAATTATTTTATTGTGCTTTGGTGAGCTGTTCAGGAAGAAAGGCGAGGGAAATTCTGAAATTTGCTTTTACATCCTCTCACTGTATTAAAATAGGATGGTGCAGCCATTCTATCAGAAAAACATTTGTACTGAGACTTGTGGTGAATGTGAATATTACTTCATAATTTTATTATGACCATGTTAGATATGCAGAAATTCTATATAAATTATGTCTGTTACTTAAAAATGTAAAGAAAGATTATTCTTAATTATTTAGATGGTTAAATCTAATATTTTCAGATCAACAATATAAAATCTATGTGCTTATAAATAAATTATATACCTTCTTTACCAACAAATGTTAATGGCTTTCCTTTAGCCTCACCTCAGAAACTATAGTTACTAGAACAGTCTGTTAAAATAAATTTTAAAAAACACATCCTGGAGTTCTCAAAGCAAGCAGAACATTCAGGGATACTTTTTAACTCTTCTTTTTAAATTTAGGATTCGATCATTTATTCAGAACAATATTGCAGACAGAACCTTAGCACTGTGCAGACTGGTAATGCTACAAACAATGATATAAGATCAAAGACTTGCTGAGTGAGAAGTGAGACTCTTTGATCTCAAGGTCCCATCTCCTCTACTGCACTCCACTACTTCCTGGTGTCAGTCCCCTGGCTGGCTTTTGCTCTGATTTTGGAATGTTTCCGATTATCACCTAAGAATCTAAATGGCTCCTATCCTATTCTCAGCTTCCTACTGACATGCCACTTCCACCCTCTAATTAACAAACGATTAATTTGTGATTCTAGGTGATGCTAGCCTCTCGGGGAAATAATATGCAGTTCATGAAGAAATTCATGCTAGGTACTCAGAACCAGTACAAACATCACCTCTGTCATTACCTCCTCACTTTTCTTTCTCTTCAGTATAGGAATTGCCTGAATTAATCCTGTAGCGCTGATGATTTTGAGAGTTTTCACCTGAAGTACAAAGTGATGATGATTTTCTTCTTGGATTTCTCAAATAGATTGGGATAATTTTCCACATGACAATTCACCTTAATATGCATTGATATTCTTTTTATCATAGCTCCACAGATTTGGAAAATAATTTTACAAATGATACCTTTCTTCATTTAATATCTAAGAAATACATACACAAATATCTAAGGAACAAGTAATGTAGAGAAGCAAACTTTGAAGGCAGACATAGGTACAAAAATTCAGTATTTTAGCCGTGTGAAAATTTCCTTAAAGTTTGTGTAAGTCTTCACTTCATTATATATGAAAGCATTCTAGGATTTATGTGAGAAACGTATTTTCTGTTCAACATCTTCTCTGCTTTCCATCTTCTTAACTGAAGCTTGATATTTCAGCACTTGTCCTATATGAAGGAAAGGAAATATTCTTCAACCCCAGGGTTAATAAAATTAGTCTAGGGCTTGGGAGATGGCTCAGTAGAATAAGCACTTCCCTGGCAAGCACAAGGGCCTGAGTTCAATCCCCAGTTCTTCCAAAAAAAAAAAAAAAAAAAAAAAAAAAAAAACCATTAGTCTAGACCAATCTGAATAACTGCATCCTCACTGCTAAAAACTGATTAAAGAACAGTCATGTGAGGTAATTCTTACCAGTGAACTTTAGGAGGATATCAGTAGGGGAATTCTAGAAAACATTTTACTTCTTGATAAAAGATCTATTGGGAGATACTATTTCTTTTATAAATCTATATAGATCAGTGTAAAGGAACATTTTTTTAGAACTGTAGCCATAGTACTGAGGCTATGAACAAACCAGCACAGTGGGGATCAAAGAACAAGAAATAGGAGAAATCTAGCTCATTATACATTACTGAATTGCTTAATTTTTCAACATTAGAAAGGTTCTGTCTTCCATATCTTTTGTGTGTATTTTTGTTTTGTTTTATTCTTGTGCAAGGGATAGAATTTTGAGAATATTCACACTGATCTTTAGTTTTTGAAAACATTTTACTTCTTTAGTTTGACACAAGATATTATTATAGACAGCTAGATTCATTACAAATCAGTATACAACCAGAGAGATTAGGTCCTCAAAGAAGTCAGCGTGCACACACGCGCACACACACACACACACACACACACACACACACACACATACACTAGAAGCACACAAAAATTGTGGCTGGAGGCAAATCCAAAGAGTTGGAAAAACAGGCCTGTATGACCCCCTGGACATAAACAGCAACTTGAGCTTATACTGTAATTGTCAACACCTAGTCCAATGGACCCAGACAGGCATGAGCCACATAGGTGGGGACTAGAACACCCAGACTCATGTTCTCCTCCTTTTCCAAGCATTCCTTTGATCTTTTCATATAACCTTGATATAAGACCTGTTTCCCTATTGTATCAAGATTACAAAAACAGCTACATTGGTAATCCTATAGGATGATTATAGTTTGACCCATGTTGCACCCACTTTGTGATTTTTGCTTTATAAATTTCCCCTGACAGAGCCTTGGTGGCCACCTTCTCAGGATTCTTCCTCTGAGGAAATTTTTCCTAATAAAATGTTCCTACTCTTAACGTCCTTTAACCCTTAAATTACTTCTTTGCTATTTGGAGGGCAGAGGACACATGATCGCTAGCAGGTCAGGTTCAAGTTAGTGTATATCTATTCTCTATCAGCATTGCTAAGTCACTAAGTCAGCCAGGCTGGGCTGAAGTTTGTGAAACTCTTGTCTCAACCTCTTAGGCTGAGCCATTCCAGGCCTGCACAACCTCTGTCTTATGCTTGGAAATAATAAATTTCTTCTTTAGTGTCTAAGACTTATGTCTTACTTGTTTCTAACTGTTATAAACATGACATTCTTAAAATTACAGTAAGGATTACATGAAGAGGATGTATAGAAAGCCAACTATTGCCTTATTTGTAATATGTCCCTTACTCTTAAGCACTAAAGATGGTGCTCATTTAGATGATATTCTTAAAATTAGAAACTTTATCTAAATGGAAACTGCTAAAATTGAGTAAATAGTAAAGGAACACTATGCTCTCATAAATCGTAGCTTGCTAGGTCCTATAGGAAATTGCCATTATTTTCAGTGATTGTTTAGCAATTCTCTCAGGTTAATTTCCTTTAAAATATCACCTATTTCATTCTTGTGCCAATTACAAACTGAGACATGTTTGGACAAGTGCATCATTGTGTGATTTTGTCACTGTAGGAACATCATAGAGTATACTCTCATCACCTCAGATGCCCAGAACATCACTTGTCAATATCACTTGATGGGACCATTACCGTGTATGCAATCTACCATTGTTTAACACATCCTCATATTTTCATAGCTATGATCCTTATACATTATAGTATTTATATCTGTAGATAAGTTCTTTTCTTGATAGGTTGGTAAGGGAATGACAGCCACATGCATGGTCAGAGCTCAGACTCAGAGCTAGCTGTCCACTACGAGTTTTCAATCTATTAATCACTGATTCTCTTTATTTGGTGAAGTTTTAGTTATTCATAAAGAAAGCTACCATTTAAATGAATAGCTACAATCTTTTCTTTTAAAAAAATACCAAAATTTAATAATTCTGTTCTTTACTGTGCTACAAATATCCTACAGTCATTCTTGAAAGTGGTTCAAATTAAAGATGAAAATCAGCATTGAATACTTTTTAGAAATTCTAAGAAATGATTGACTCAGATTGAAATTAATCTCACTATGCTAAACATTAGAAAATTTTGTGTAAATAACTTATGTCAATATTCAGTTGATATGCATTTAGAGTTAAAATTCTATTTCTTTAGAATTTTATGAATTTAGGACAGGGTCTACAGGATGTACAGGGTCTTACTATGTAGATTGGACTCGTAGTGAGTCTCCTGTTCTCGGCCTCTCATGTGCTGGGATTACAGGTGCACTCCACCATGCCCAATTTCAATTGCTTCTCAGAACACTCCAGAGGTGGGGACAGCACTGCACACGGGGGATCAAACACCAGCCGCCTCCCTCTGCTGAAGCAGGTGCTTTAGTCCACTCCCTATCTGGCGGGGCCTTATTGAATGTTAAAATTCTATATTAAACACTTTTTCAAGTGTTACAATCTAACTTAATGCGTGCAAAAACATCATTGATTTGATTTCCATTGTTTAGGTGGCTGCTTATTAGTTCAGCCATATAATTTTAGAGCAGTCACCTGTCTATGAATATTGGGGCTCTCTTAGAATAAAAAAGATTTGATAAATAGACATTTATTAGGGACATCTATAAGCATTATGCATGAAATGGATCTTAACATGAACATAAAGGAGTCAAGCATTGGCAATAAACTTTTTGTCACACTTCAACTTCTTTTCTTAATCCTAGCTGGGAGTGGTGTAGGATAAATGAACAGTAATCAAGCTTTGTTTTCCTGCCTGATGAAGGAATGATGAATGATAAATGAACACTTGCATGAAAATCACATAAAGCAGGCTTGCAATTCATGGGTACTTGACAGACACAAAGCGCTCTACCTAAGACTCTCAAGCATACACAAATGAACAAAGATATGTGTGTGTGCTTGTATCATGACAATGGAAATAATTTTGCCTTGAGAACCAGCACTGAAAAAAGTACTAGATCTCCTTCTCTGAAAAGTATTTCCCTTACTAATGAAAACCATATGTCTAAATGGATAAGCAGAGTAATAGCTGGTATAAAACTTTGAATTAAACAGGAAGCTTAATTTCTGCTCTCTTCCTATGAACTTAACTAAAAATCTTTCTTATTTCACTTTGCTTATATTCTTGAACTGATGACATCTAATCCCTGGTTCTTTCTACAATAATCTTCTCCATATGCCAATTGTCTGTGAATTCCAAAAGCAAAATCTCACAGCATATAGAATTTATATGGAATCGTGTTGCGGTTTCTGCCGCTTCAGACAATAGATTACTTTTCATAGCAATGTGCCTTAAGCTTCAGTGTCCCATCACCTCAGGGTCTCATTACAATGCACGGTAAGCATGTGGAAATAGGTAGGGGGCGCACTCTGAACCTCTGCATTTCCAACCGGCCTCCAGCTGCCACCCAGCCTGCTGCTTTTAGACTGTACTCTGGCCAATGATGCTTTCAGCAAGAACTGGGCGAGGTGAGGCTCCCTTAAAGGGTGACTTGGCCCTCAGATCTTTTCAGCTGTAACTGGAGGGACAGTCTGTGTAGGCTATGTTATTGCTTAAGGTTGTTGCCCTGAAAAGAAAGAATTTAATAGATTCTATAATAGTTTGACTAGTGCTAAAATCAACCTCACTGCCATCGAGATCCATTTTGTCATCTGGTCTTACAGGCTGACTAGGTTCTTAGCACGTACCTGTTTTCAATACACTGGCTCTCTAGGTGCCCATGTTGCTTTCCTCATTTCAGTTTCTAATTTCATAACCTACCTGGTTTGGAAGGCCCCAAATCATAAACTGGATAGCAACTCACCTACGTGCCTCCCATTTGGACTCAGCAGACTCCCTTTTGCCAGAGTCTAAGTAACCCGCAGGAACCTGGCACACTACCATTGGCAGGACATCCTAAATACTGATTGCCCAGCCAGACAAAACCGACCAAGCACCTGTCGCTGTGTTTCATAGAATCCAACTCTTCCTGGTCCCTGGCTTATGCTGCCTCCTGACTCCCGCACAATTCCTAATATCTCATGTGTGTGGCCTCCAATGGGCACTTAGCCTATTTTATGTCGGTCCAAATTCTACTCTATTCTGAAGTCCATTTCTATTCTACAGGTATAAGGATGAGATATATACTCTTAATCCTTGATCTTATGCTGAGAAATGTGTTCCAGTAAAAAGTTCTTATGTTCTTATTACATGTTTGGATGTGTTAACAAACGGAATACAGAGAGGACAATGCAGAGTAGTAGTATAATTGATGGAGAGCTTGATATTGCTTTCAAAATGAAAATTTTGTTTGACAGATATTACCTTACCAAAATACCTTATAAATGTGTATCTTTTTGACTTACTACTACAGTATGACATGGTACTTAAAAACAAAACTATTTAGACTAAATGATTTTAAAACAGGAAAATATTAGATATGAACCTGACCCAATATAAAACATAATTAACCATCTGGCAAACTTCTCTTAATTGGATATTAAATATTTTTCTGTGGCTTTTGGTCTGGAGGTATTTGGGTATACATGATAAACATTGGAATATTAAAATCCTCAAAGTTCCGTACTATCAGTTTTATCAATTATGTTTTATAGGAGCCCTTCATAAATAGAAATGGAGAAAAATTCATCTTTTCAGTATAAAATTTTTAAGCATCTAAACCAAAAGCTAAAAATTTATCAAGGGCTGTATATGCAATTCATTTTTTGTCCCCAAGTATTGAGCAGATAATAGATGTACAGAGTCTAAAAAACAAAAAAGGAAACCAACCTTCATTATATGCCTACTGTGTTCCATAGAAAAATGTTAAACTTGTATTATTACTGGTCATCTAATGATAACTTGATTGCATTTACTGCTAGAATTTTCAAAGTCATGAAAAAATGATAGACCTTTCCAAAAACAATCCAATCATTTAAATTCTTTCAGTAATTCTTTATAGAAAATTATTACTCCTATTCTTACTTCACAAGGCTTATATGCATGCAGAAAGGATCCACAGCCCTAAAGTGGTGGTACTATAGTAATGGGTTCCTTTAAAAGATAACTCTTTTACTATAGGTAGTTTTAGAATATTGTGATTCCCTAAAGCTTTACCTACCTTTGTCTTCTTTTTTCCTTGTCTAACTTCCCAGGATGCATAGTAATGCAATTATTTAGGCCTATGAGGGCCATATGTTCTTTCTTCAAGGCATTTTACAACACAGGCTATAAAGAAAGTTTGAAATGCTATGTCAGTCCACAAGACGCCAAATGATACGCCAATCCACATTGTGATTCATGTTACTTTTTTGTAGTGGGGAAGAGATGATATAGTGAGAAGGAAATGAATATACTATGCTGTTCTAACTAGTTCTTTTTAGTTCATATATTCCAATGACATAGAAATTAATAGGTAAGATATCTGCAAACAAATCTACATTTTTTTTTTCTTCTTTTTAAAATGTATTTGGTTGTTATAGTGTTTCACTATGCAGGTTGGACTCATAATGATCCTCCTGTTTTCAGCCTCCCCCTCACTGGGATTACAGGCATGTGCCACCACACACACCCAGACTCTGTGGCCAGCTCAACCTGCCCTGGGGGCTGGGCTGGTGCAGCATATGGTGCTGGAGATTGAACCTCTGTCCCTGCGCTTGCCTAGGCTTGCCCCAGCAGGCACTTTAGTTTGTTGAGATATCTCACTGGCTCATACATTTGATTTTCTGAAATGTTAGTGACTTTCAATTTGCATTCCAGGATAGGAAAAGTAATTATTCTTCATGTAGTAGGGAAACATTTGAGCTTTATAATTGTGTTCTTGGTTTTCATTTCTCTACAACAGGAGGGTAAATATCAAAGGTTGAAAATATATATTATTACATTTTCCTTGACAGATAAGCAATCAGAATTTTTTTATTTTTTATTTTTTA
>NDGM011021431.1:0-11110 GCA_002564305.1 Octomys mimax
AACAACTTCTGATATTGCCAGTCAAGCAGAAGACCCAATACTATTATGGACTACTGGACTCTTGTAGAATATTTTGTTTAGTTAACACACCTATAATATTCAAATAACAGAACTTAACAAAAAAAGAGGATTCAGATGAACGTCCATTTTGTATCTGTGTATTCAAAATGGTTAGGATAGAGACATAGTTACATTCTCTTAATGAATAGAGGGATTTGTTGTAATAGTGTTTACAAATAGGATATCATGTCTGCATCTTGTACAGCAAATAAGCACTAGGAAGACATGTATGTAATGTGTTAATTATTGAAACTGTCGTACCAAATTGATTTGAAACTGTCTCATTGTTATTTGTCTCTCAATAAAATTATGGGGGAAAAAAAGTCTGTCTCAAAAAAAAGGACTAGGGATGTTACCTTGTGTTTAATCCCTAGTAGCCAAAAAAAAAAAAAAATACTTGCCTTTTACTGAGAAAGATATTTTTTATGTCAAAATACCTCTTTTTATTACGTGCTTTACTTTTTATTTTATCACTGAACACTCGATTATTTATTTATCTCGTAATTTTAGGCACCAAAGATGGGGATTTCTAATCTTGAATCATAAGAAGAGTTATTTTGTACACAGTAACAAAGGCATTATCATGACTCTAAAGTAATTTAAGACACATATTGTGAGGAGCACTCCTCTTGGCCTTTGTGTCCTGAGGTAAATCTGAGCTTCCCAGAAACTCAACTATATGAGGCTTTGCTCACTCATCGTTAAGTTTATATCTGATGTCCCTCTGGAATCTCATGTACTCACAGGTGGGTTTTTGGGAAGTGATTGTGTCATGAGACTGGGACTCTATCCCTTGGGCAAGTCCACTGCGGAGTCTTTAGTTAAATGTGAAGTCGAGAGGACTTAGATCATGGGGCTGCGGCATGGGAGGAAGTGTCTTCCCTCTTCCTCCCTTAACGCCTCTCTCCTTTCTGCCAGCCATGCTGAGCGACTCTTCTCTGCCCACAAGCTCCTCAGCCATACACCCCTGCCTGGGAGTCAGCTGGCTATGGACAGAAACCTCTACCATCTGTGAGTCAAAGGTAACCTTTCCTCCGTTAATTAGTGAGTGTCAGATATTGGGTCCCAAAAATAAGAAAGTCGATACAAACTTTACAACATAATTGTTCTTCTACAGTTTAACATAATATCATTCATCGATGTGTTTGTTTAGTTTTGTGAAATACCTGCTTTCTTCCAATCCAGGTTATACGTTGTCAAACGAAGCAAAATAAAATAAAATAAAAACATTGTGCCTTATCTCATGTTTAAAGGCTCATAGGAAATACAGACTTTTAACAAACATACAGCTACATATGTATAAGTGCTATTGTAGAAAATAGATAGTGGTTGTGACACATGACTGTAACTCTGTTCCTCAGGGAGACTGATGCCCAAGATCCAGAATCTCCAATCCAACATTTTCCACATAACACGATCATTAGTTAGGGGCCAGGGAGAGAGCTCAGTAGAATGAGAGCTTGCGAAACAAATACGAGGGCCTGAGTTCAATCCCTGGTTCTGAAAAAAAAAAAAATCATTAGCTAAGTGCACTTACAGCAACATGCATAGGCCTGGGTTCAATCCTCATTACTGAGGGGCAAAAAAAGTAAAAGAACAATGTACTATACTAAGGTACTCTATAAGAAATAAAAAAAAGACACGTACTTAGACAAAGCTGAAAGATGAGCACACCAAGAAAATTGAAGAGCAATTCTTCAGAACAAGTAAGGATTTGGATCCTCGTGGGCTACTGGAGGGTAATAATTGAGTTCAAGAATGCTAACACATGAATTTGGGCGAGTAGAAAGACCTAGATCCTATAGATCCTGGAAGACTATGACAATCATAATCATCAACTTGATTGGCTAGGGAGCTGCCTTATCTCTGCATGTTGTACCTGGTGCTGGTCCCTTCCTCTGTTGCTGGTCTCCTGCTCTGTCTGCTTCCTGACTAGCATGCAGAGCACTTTGTTCCACTAATCTTCTCTGTGATGTTCCTGCCTTTGGGACAGCAGACCTTGCCCTGAATCCATGGAAACAATGAACCAAAGCAAACTTATGCTTCTTTAATTGCTAACTTGTTGGGTGAGCTATGTTTGCAAAGGGAAAGTTTAAACAGACCACCCAACAAACAAACAAACACACTAGAAACAGAAACTAAGAACTTAGTTTTATTCTAAGGGAAAAGGAATTACTCGCATACATTTTAACTGAGGAATGAGATATAATTTGTTTGTAAATTATGGTTATGATTGCTATGTGGAGAAAATTTTGGTACTGGAAGTGAGATAACAAGATAGAAAAGTTGTTGTGGCATCATGGATTATACATGCTAGCATGGTACCTTGAAGATTAGGTGAACTCTATAGGTCTTTTAACTGTTTGGAGACAAAAAGATACATGGTGCCTGACCGCACACAGATGCCAGTTTTTTCTTGCAGCCCTTTATGGTGACCATGAAGCATCTACTTTAGTTTGAATGTTTCCCCAGCTCGTAAGAACAGTGGGTGAGTGGAAACAGCAAGGATTCCCCACAAAATGTGTGCTGCAACAAAGATCACGTTTGAAGACATTATGCTAAAAGTGAATAATAACAACAAAGAAGTCATTGAAGTGCTCATTTGATTACACCTAATGAATTACATGGAATTAGAATACAGAGCAGGGCTTACAGGTGCTGCAGAGAGGGGCAAGTGAGAATTCTTTTAATGGACAAGGTTTCAGTTGGGAATATGAAAAATTTCTTTAGCTAAGTAGTGGTAGTGGTGATGATTATACTAAAATACAAATGTATGCAAACCCTCTGAACTTACACAAAGTTGAAATGCTACTTTTCTTTTTTGGTACTGGGTTTCAAACTCAAGAACTCATACTTGCTTGGTAGGAGCTGTGCCCCTGAGGTATGTCCCTGCTCCCTAATTTTCTTATGTATGTTTGACCACAACAAAAATTCACAGAAAATATTGAACTGAGCAACAGACTACAAAACTTTCATTGTAGAATGATTTCTTGAAAATTGTCATAAATACTCAGAAATACATTCCCTATAGATTTAGGGTATAACATAACTACATGTGTGTGAATGAAATTATAATGTAAGAAATCATGCATCAACACTGTAACAGCATTCTGAGTTTCACTCAGAAAAGCATTGAGAACGCTTTGCATGCTCTGTGTACTAGGATTAAGGTATTTTCCTGTCCTATTAAGATCTGGTATTCTACTTTTCCTCATTTTAAATAACTTTCACCTGACTTTCATTTCCATACCAATAAGTTCATTCCAGCAATAAAATTTTATTGTCACTCTAAGTTTTTATTTTCACCTTTTTATGAATACTATCTAGAGACAAGAAAGAGCTTTACCCTTATATGCCAATGTGCCACTCAAATTTATTTTCTAAAGCTATTCAAAAAGTTTTGGAGGATTCTCTTATGATTTTCAAATATGTCAATTCAGGAACATATAAGTGTCCTAAAAATTCATCTCCATATAGACCATAGTTGAGCTTATATCATTATTGAACTACATAGATCTTAGCTTTGGGGTTAAGAGGACTGTCCTCCATTCCCACCCAAGCCTGGCTCTGTGTCTTGCACATGAAAGATGCATAAAAACAACCCAATATTGTTCATTGTGTCATCTTCACAACATCTTTGACTATCTTTCTTATATGTGATCAGACTGCCACAGCATTCAATATTGAAGAGTAGTAATTAAATTTCCAACCTTTGTTACAGCCAGGATGAGTATATAACCTTTATTCCAACTATTAGTCAACATCTGCATGACTGTTCAATTTAAAGAAGTAACAGAAGAACACAGATCTGCATTAAACCTTCATTTTTTTCGTGGAGCAAGGCTGATTTACAGGTATCTGGTGGTAGGGACAGGAAGGCTTAAAGTCCATATTCTCAAATCAGAATGACATCCAAAAAAGGCAGTATTTACTGTAGAGAAGTAAAATCCTTTGCGTTGAATGCTATCTAGTCACAGTGAAATAATCAGTATTTTCATTAGAATGTCTGGACTATTTCATTTTCCTCACCATTTTCATAGAATTAGAGCCTCAATTCTATGTTTCTAGATCTCATAATGGTTCTCTCTACTAATATAATTTTCATTATGTTTCTGTTTCAATGAATAAGAATTGATTGCACTAAGAAAAACAACAAAAGAAAACCCAGATAGATGAAACTGTCTATCAGCTTGTAGCTTATTTGTTATGTTTGTAAATGGAATTTATCATTTCATCAGTGAGCAAGTCATTCAGACAAACACTTAGCACCCACTATCTCACCAAATCTGATTTGAATGTAGGGAAGGGAAAGGTCAATAACATGCATTCTTCTTTCAACAGTGTTTAAATATAGTTAAAGGCGTTGTTAGGCAAGTAAGCAATAGTCTGGGTGGCAATTAACACTAACTACTTAGGAGACAAATTATCTTCAAAACACAAGAGTCACAACTTTGCCAGACCTGGATGATCAAAGATTAGTCATGACAGCAACTCTTTTTCTGAGTTTCTATGAAATCACCTGGATTAGATTCCTGCGGGTGCTGTGGTGGGCTGAATTCCTCGTCCTGCTCTGTATAAAGTAAGGGACATAGTTTGAGTTTTCACCTATGCTTTTGGGTTATCTTCATATGTGACTGTTCTGGAATATAAATGAATAGACTATAACTGGAAGGATAAATTTTGAAAATTCTGGAAAAGATTCCTTTGAAGGATTTACATCCTAGGACGGAAGGACTGGGAAGTCTCTGTGGCTCTGGATTCTTACATTTTGCCCTTATGGAGGTGGCCAGAGCCCTTAGTCAGAGAGATCTGAATTTGAATCTATTGTAAACTATGAGAATTGTGTGTGTGGGGTGGGTGTGGATGTGGGTGTGGGTGTGCTCACATGCGCGCACGTGCAGTACCGAAGATCATATTCTGGACATCTCCCTTGAAAGGCAGGCGCTCATGCCACACAGCTATCTCTCCTACCCAAACTCATAATTCTGCACACTAAAACTTCAATTTGACTTGAAGAAGGATACTACATTCATAGGAGGACAATGACAGTGAAATATAATTAACTGAATAAATACACTCATTCATATATATCACGTATAGATAATAATCATGTTTGTATTATTTTCTTTCTTAAAAAAAAAAACTTTGAGAGCTGGGGAGATAGTTTGCCAGTCTAATTCCCTCTCTGGCAAGCACAGGTACCCAGGTTCCATCTCCAGTGCTGCGTGCCTTGCAGGTCCCGGAACCTCGGGTGTGCAGTGCCGGCCACCAAGTCCCTGCATGGTGGAGCACGCCAGTAATCCCAGCGCTGGGGAGGCTGAGACAGGAGGATCATTCCAAGTCTGAGTGGCATAGTGAGACCCTGTATCAAATAAATAAATATATAAATAAATAAATAGATAACTTTGAGAGATGAGGATCTTCAATTGTTAAATATTAGACATCAAATAATTCATTGCTAAAAAGTGCATATGAAACCTTGATAAATGAATTTTAGCAGCAGTCATGGGAGTGATGCTACTTCTTAGACAGAAACCCTCACATTGAATTCTGTAAAGAAACACAGACCTATGAGTGCGATACGGCAATGTTTTAATCATTTTTATGGGTATTGGCCCTGATCCAGCCTGCAAAAAAGTAGCAAATGAGAAAAGACATAGTTGGCTCAATGTCAAAATATTTTGAAATGAATTGGGAATATCTTAGCAGATGTTTCTCAATGTATCATATTGTTCTTGTTGAAACTTCATGGTCACATACTTTCATTTAAATTTAATCTATTTGGTTCTTCAGTACATAAAATCTCCAACCTTTCTAATTATGACTATTTTATTACTGATTTTAACAAAATAGAGAGTGGTAGAATGGTTATGGTTAAAGTCATTCTTTATTAAAGGTTTTTATTTTTTATTTCATATGGACCTTTTTGCTTGATTTCTTCACTGAATCGAAAATTAAATGTTTACTATGACATCAAAGTAACAGCTGATCTATAAGCTTTTCTTGTTACTTGTTTCAGAGAACAAGGTGTTTATGATTTCAGAAAATGTCTCTCATTTGAGATATTTTATTTCTTTTAATGTAAGGATATTCAAAGCACAGACACAAAGCTGCCATACCATGAATAATTTACTAATCATACAGTCAGTCGCTTTACAAATTTAGCTATTACTCGCTAAAATCTTATTGGCTCAGCAAACAGGCCATACGCTCCTTTAAAATTGCTTTAATTTATTCCACCTTGCATGTCACTGTATAAAATGTGCAATGAAATTTACAGCTGCTTACTTCCTTAGTTTTATGATTTCTACTACTTACTCATTTTACTCTACAGTTCAAATGTACTTAGTCATAGTCATACAAAGATACACAATTATCGGTCAATCCAGAGACATGGGAGCTCTATCTCCTGCTTCAGCACTAATGATTCACAGGACTTTGGACTCCAAATAGAATCTACAAATCAACTTACTGGGTCTCAAGTCTGCAGATTGTGCAAGGTTTCAGCTTCTATAATCATATAAGTCAACACCTTATATTACAACATATACACATGTATATTTAATATTTAAAACTTTTTCCACTTTGAATTTCCTTTTTTATTCATATTTTCTCTGGAGAAAACACTTGAGTACTGCCTTGTGGCTTTAATTTTCATTTCTCTGATTACCACTAACATTCACAAAATCCCCATGAACACAGGAATCAATAAATTTTAATAATGCAATGAAATAAATAAGGAAGTAGAGCTATGTTATGAACATGGATAAATCTTAAAAACCAAATTTTTATTTCAAGAGTAAAGGAAACTGTACCAATTAATCATCTTCTATCTTTACAGAATGCTATATATGTAACATCTAAAGGATAAAGTCTGACTTATAGATGCATTTATAACTAGTCTTGTGGTCAGTCCTGGGACAGTGATATTACTGGGTAGGTAGATGCATACATGAATTCATTTGAGTAGAGAATAGTTTATCTCACTGATGCTCTTGCTGTTGTTTCATTTATCTCTACAGCTTTCTATCTCAGAAATACATTAATGATAAAAAATACAAATCAGATACAGGTAGCCTCTAATTATCTAGTCATTAGTTTTTATCAAATAATAGAAGAAATAATGTGAGCCATCCTTCAACTCACTTTATTGTTAGGTCTCTGTTCTAAGCCAACACATTAACTTTCTTGCATTATCACAGTTATATGCTAAATATTATATCTGATTTTTACCCTTCACTTATATATTCTATTTTTAAAAATTCTCTTAAATTTTTCAAATGCATGTAAAACACATCATTTCACTTTTCAGCATGAAAACTAAAAATTAATTTCCATTTCAACCACATTAAACCAATTTTCATAGCATGTTCTTTGTACTTATTTTTTATAATAAACTTATTGAAAAAACAGACAAATATTTTTGAATATTTGTTGCGCATAATCATTCTCTTTCGGTGATTACCGCTAAGGACACGTTGCTTGATTTCCGTACATCAGTCATGTCTTTTTAGAGACCACATTTTCTCAAGGTAGTGCCCCTACAATATTTTGTTTGAGGCCATAACATCTCCAATCATATCATCCTGCCATTGATCTTTTTTTGGCTGCCTTTTTCCATTTTCAGCAGCACTTTTTGGCTTTAACATGCCAGGTAATTTACCTATCTCTAAAAGTTTGCTTTTTCTTATGTGTCCCGCTCTATAACACAGTAATACAAAAACAAAAATACAGACTTGGCATGGTAGTGCACGCCTATAATCCCAGCTCTTGGGAGGCTGTAAACAGGTAGATCACTAAGAGTCTGATTTAGTAATGAGACCCTAAACATCCTGTAGACCCTTCTCTAAAATAAAATAAAAAATAAATTAAAATGATTATAAGCTTCCTATGACAGCAAATCTGTTTTTGGATAAACAATGATCCCACATAGCTAAAATATGTGACACTTGCATAGCTAAATATTTGTCCAAAGCATGCAGAAACCAGAGAAGAGGGCACAGTACTTCTCATCTTCAAAGTTTCTCATGGAGGACATTAGGGACATATATGTATTTTGACTTTTTCTATGTTTCCGAGTTTTTGAGTTCAGATAGTTAAATGTGGACTAAATCATATGTACATGATTGTGGGAGTTCATTGAATAATTGTATGTTTAAAATGTATCAAGTATCTGAGATCTAAAAGTTGAGAAATTGCATCCGAAATATCCCCTGCTCTAGGGAAGGATACTGGCACTTTATTCAATGACAACGAAAGAGTATTAACTGTGGTTTAACAACCTTGTTCTAGATTACATTTAAAACATACTGAATCTTAAATCTTCAACCCAGAAATCCCACACTTCCAACATATCACTGTTAATGAATGTCTTCAATGCAAATCATGTGACCTTGACTACGTGCAGTGGAATAGGAAGTTCCAATGTTATATTTCTCAAGGAGAATCAACTACTTGGAAGCGCAACAATTTCCACTTAATAGCCCTGACAAAATTCCAGCATTTTTCTTTTCCATGGACTCTGTAAATGTAAATGTGTCTTCTAAAACAGCATGTAAAAAATTGTACAATTGATAAGTATTTTGCCTTATTGCAGTCAATTGTTCATTCTGAGAGTTTCATTCATATTTACTAAATATCACAGCTTCTCTAAATCATGACAGGTTTAAATATTCTGGAAATTTATTCTAATATGATGATAATTGAGACATCATTTGTCCCAGGAATTTCCATGTTAACTTTAATGTGATTAACTTAAATATTTGTTAAAGATGGATGTTTGGTCTCCATGAGGTCAGTGTATTTTTTTTTTTATTTTTGCAAATAATACCAAATGGTTAAAAAATATTAGAAATGATACAAAATTTCATTAAACAAAATGATAGAAATTTGACAATATGTTGCTGTAACATATAATGTTATCTTTAAATTAGTTGTTTAGGTTACCAGATAACATGTTTAAAATGTAGCATTCTGATGGAACTATGTAGGGTCTATAATTTGTGAGCAGAAAAAAGGTGAGGAGTTCCAGCATCCCGGACTTCCAGAGCAATGATTCAAATGCAGCGTGGACTCAAGGGACCCATATTTTTAACTGCAGCTCAAGAGATTCTGGTGTTCCCTCAGGCTTGATAACTTTCTCTACTCTGTTATTACGGAGGTACAAACTAATGCCTAACATGCCTAAGATTAGATAGCAGATAAGGGCAATGTTGACTGTATCTTTTAAAGGAAAATATGAAATGGCTACTTTTTTTAAACTTTAGAGATAACGTATTTCATTTTATTTTATGACAAAAAGGTAACACAAAGTTTCATAACAAAACAATAGGAAAATCACAATACCTAACACAATATGTTGTTATCTTTAAAGTAGTTGCTCAGAGTACAAGATACGGGCACAAAAATTTCTCCAACTGACATTTAGCACAACTCTTCCTTTCAATACATTAAGATACATTAAGAGTATAACTTAGTTGCTTATTTTCATTTCGAATAAATGAAAAAAATGAGTTTAAAAATTCCCTTCTCAACTTTCTGCTACCCTGCTATCTAGTTCTTTTTTCTTCATTCTTTCCATGCAGAAGTTCTATTCACTATGGCTCTTCTGTAGTATTTGCTTCTAGATGGGAATAGGAAGGACATTGTCCCAACACCTCAAACGTGAATGCCCTTAGCTGCATCGACTGTTCTCGAAACACTACTTGTCCCTCAGGCCTTGAGACTAGCTGGAATTCAAGCCACTGCCTGAAGGTTTGCTTTGTTTCTACAAGACATTCTAAAATTTGATTCTCTCAGTCTCCTTGGGGAGTTGCTGTTGTCCAATTTTTAGTCCTTTGGGCTCAAGGCCACTAGCCAATGCAGTATTCTACAGTATTCTAATAAAGGAGAGTCCCCAGATTTATTTATTTATGTATTTTATCTGTAAGTATGTATGTATTTAAATGTATTTGGTACAGGATCTCTCTATGCAGCTTGTACTTTAGTGACCCCCATTTTCAGCCTCCCCAGCATTAGGATTACAGGAGTGCACCACCATGCACCATGGCAGGTCTTGCTGGCCAGCTCAGCAAGCTAGGGGGAGGGCTGGTAAGGCATGTGGTACTGGGGTTTGAACCCCAGTCTCTGTGCTTGACTAAGCAGGCACTTAATCCACTGAGCTATCTCGCTGGCCTCTTATTTATTTATTTTTCATGTACCAGATTGATTTAGACTAGTGTATTTCATTTAATCATTTGAAAAAGTAGGGTATAAATAAATATTTAACAATCTGAAAATTAAAACCTAAGAAATTTTTAACTTTGTTAATATCCTCCCAACCCCTAGTCTATAACTGCTGCTCTGTAACCCAGAGAAATAAATTCCAGCCTCTTAAGACTTTTACCCGAATTTACATTAACAGTAGAGAATCACAAAGTGTATACCACCATAGCCCATGTTTTCTTGTAAACAAGAAAAAGAATAATGAATGTTTAAGAATTTGTATCTCTTTTTCCAGTATTGGTCTGTTATGTACACATGCATTTTAGATGACATTTATCTAAATTTGTTACTTCTGTCACATACACAAATTGTTATACAAGACGATAGCAACACCTCTGAAATGCTAAATTCCAGTGCAAAATTCAACGTTTCATACCTAGAAACTGCATGAAAGTATTACTCTGAATACTAATGTGTTTTCCCTAAAAATTAAAATACATAAAGAGGCATATGTTTTAAATGGGAACAAACTCCTTTAGTTGTATTTCCAATTACTGTGTGTTTTTTTTAACTTTTCAATTTAAGCATCTGCATAAATAAAATATAAGTTGACATCACAGATATGAATGGTACTATAAATACGTTTGGTTTCTGTCATTGCCTTTGTTTCATTTTTCAGGGCTAATCCACTACTCAAACTCTATTCTAGAATTTGAGTAGATCCAGGCCTGTGAGTAAAGAGAGAGGAAAGTTACAGAGGATGAAACAGAGAAAATTCTGGTTCACCTATTGTAGTGGTTGATACATTGTGTCAACTTGGCCGGATGACTCCGGATGACTCCCCGTG
>NDGM011021442.1:0-13019 GCA_002564305.1 Octomys mimax
TATTATTGTCTGGTACCGTTATTTTTTTGTCACCACATGCACATAGGAGGTGTAACTGTACAACATGAGAGTCTTACAGCATGATTTCCTTCCATTATTTTGCTTTTTATGGTCATTGGTACCTAGGGAAGTCTGTCTAAAGCATTAAATAAGTCTTAAAGTCTAGGGCAAAACTATTTTATTTTCATGACATGTTCTGCATTAAGTAAGAATAACGGCAAAAGAGGTCTGTCTCAGTTACTTTTCTCACCTTGCTGAGACAAAATACTGGACACTCAAAATGAAGGAAGGAGAGGTTTATTTAGCTCACAGTTTGTGGAGGTTTCAGTCCATACTCAGCTGGCTCCAAGGCAGAGTGGCATGTGGCAAGGAGCACCGGTTCACGGTGGCAGCAAACAGCCAAATGGCTAGAGCAAAAAGGGAGCAGCAGCAGCAGCAGCAGCAGCAGCAGCAGGCAAGCCTCTCTCCCTCCCTTCTATCGCACCAGGCTATCCACTCCAGGCAGGTGTAGCACTCACACCTATAATCCCAGCACGGGACCATGAATCAACCACAAACTCTAGAAGCCTGGCTCCATGACTGCAGAAGGCTTTGGAGGGACATCTATTCACAAACTGTAACAATGCTATTGAAAAATGACTCATGTACTTTTCAACTTCATAGTATGAGAGGAATCGGGTCAGCCGTGTAGCTGCACACGTGACAGGACGAATAGCCCTGCAGCCACACTTGAGGGCTACTTCCAGCCACCTAAATTTTCCCCTCACACATACTTTGGAGCTAACTGGTGAAAGGGCAATCATGCTAGGGACAGTCCACATAAAGCATACTCAACAATCTGCACATAATTTTAGCTTCTTTTTATTTTGAAAATTGATTCAAGTATCCTGTCTCTTGTTTATAATATTATGGCTTTCATACACATGTACTTAGGAAGTATGTTTGGTATTAGTTGATTTTTGCAGCACTAACAACCTCAACATTTTAGTGGCTCCTATTAAAGATGAATATGCTAACTGCCCTGATCTTTACATTGTATGTATATGCTGTATCCAGAGGTCACACCATACACTACAAATATGAACATTATTATGTTGATAAAAAGGTTCCTTTCCTGCACACAGTCCTGTGAATCCCGTGCAGCCTTGCTGAGCCCTGGATGGTTTTTTGGTTAGGAGATACTTGAGGGAAGCTCCTTCTACCGAAGTCTGAGGCTGTAAAAGCCAAAGGGAATCCTGCAAGCATATTCAGAACCTCTGGAAGGGCTTGGGGAATGTCCCATCTGCTCACTTTCCATCAACCAAAGAAAGTCACAAGCTCAAGCCATTGTCAAGGTGGTAAAGAATTCCTAGGGATGGGGAAGGGGATACAAGAGTAAATATTGGCTGAATTATACTCATTTACAATCTATAAAAATGACAGATTACGAAGCTAAACACATCCCTAAATTACAAAGCTAATTAAATACTAAAATATCGGTGTAAATTTAAATAAAATTTTAATTTTTCTTGACAACTACATACAAAGAGTGTGGTTCTTCGTGAAGAGTGGGAGTTTAGGAAAAGACATCTGACACATAAATTGTGTTTAAGAATGTATAGAATGAAAGCATGCTCATTTCGCTCAGAGATTTCCTTCATGCCCCTGAGTAGCCTCTACCATTTTGTCAGTATGCTTTTGGTTATTTATGTCTCAAAATAGAGCATTGTGTTTTATTATTGTATATCTGAGGCTTAGTAAAATTTCTGGCTTAAAGTGGGCACTCAGCGACCGTTTGTTAAATGACTAATTAAATGCATGTGTAAATAATCCAGAATATGTTGCTCTTATTTTTTTTCTTAGTCTACAGGGTGTTCAGGGTCTCATTACTAGATTAAACTCATAGTGATCTGCCTGTTTACAGCTTCCCAAGAGCTGGGATTACAGGAGCGCGCCACCAGCCCAGCCTCAATTGCCCTCTTAGTGTGCCCCAGGGGCGGGGCCAGCATAGCAGGCCCAGGGATCGAACCCCCAGCCCCTGCGACCCCTGTGTCTGTTTGCAGGTTCTTTAATCCATTAAGGTATTTGACCAGCCCTTATTTTTTTTTTCAGTGTTGTAATTATTTTTTACCTTTGTCTTCAGTGTTTTTTCCTTTCTTTCTTTCTTTTTTTTTTTTTTTTGTTTTGTTTGTTTGTTGGTTGGTTTTGAGACAAGGTCTTGCTCTCATTCATGCTGGTCTTGAATTCACTCTGTAGCCCAGGCTGGGCTTGAACTCACAGCGATCCTTCTGCCTCAGCCTCCCAAGTGCTGATGTTATAGTCCTGTACCACCACACCTGGTGTCTTCTTCCTTTTCTGGGAGTTCTCACTTTTGCTTCCCTTGGTGGAGTTATTTTATTTTAAATAAAGTTGAACACTTTTATTTGATGTACAGTACTTCCTCCAGACAAGCTTGCCATTGATACGCATATGCAAGACAGAAAGAGAGGTGCAAAAAGATGTGAGATGAAATAGGAAAAGCAGCAAAGACAGAACCACACAGTTGGGAAGCATACCTCAGCTATTCCCTACTCTACTGGTGAAAATCAGTTCTTGAATAACTTTCCTCCTGCATTGCTTTTGTGATTTACTGGGAAAAGCTTCAGAGATGGTATTCTGTACTTATGAGCCTGTGAGAACAGTTACTGGTCATCTCAAATGTAATGTGGTTCCTTCACAAGCAACAGCAAAGAACTATTGAAAGGAACGAGAAAGCCAAGGAGCTAAAGACAATTGAGGGGGAGGGAGGGAGGAGGGAGAGAGAGACAGAGAGGAGGAGGAGGAGGGAGGAAGAGAAGGAAGAGGAGGAGTAGGAGGAGGAGAAAAGGAATAGAGTAGGGTGTCAGCTGGTTTATATTACCATTAAACATATTTAATAAATATTTTGATGTCTATAAAATTATTGCTGAACTAACTTGGCTCCCTTGAGTATTTATCATGATTCAAGCATCATGCTAAATAACTGTTTTACAATGAAGTTTATTCAGCACTGCATCTTAGCAAGCCATCCAAAAATAATAGAGAGATACTGTCTTTACAATTGCCCTTGCTCCCTCAAACCACAGCCTTTCAACTCTGTACATGGTTGTAGACAGTCTAAGTAGAAAATATGATCTTATTGTAGCTACATAAAAGAAGACAGAATTTGCTCCTTCCCTTTACAAGTGTAAATCATATTACTACAGGAGATGTAATTGTTCATGATAAAACTTTTGAGGACTCAAATGAATATGATTTCTTGGTCAAGTATCTGCTCAAGTGACCTTAGGTTTTTTATTTTTATTTTTTTTGCTTTTAGGTTAAAATATGATAATAAAGTAGAGACTAAGTGAATTATTTAAAAACTACACAGCAAAGCCAGCTTGTCTCATAAAATTCTAGATTTGGGATGAATATTTGGAAGATTTTAAGACGTTAGACATACCATGGCAGAAACAGTAAGAGGATTACAAACAGTTCACAGTTGAACCCTCAAAATGTTTTGCTTAAAGCTGAAATTTATTTACAATACAATAAGATCAAGTTATTTTTCTCTGAAAAGTTATTCTATTTATAGGATTTCATCGGGTACAAACTCAGCTAAGGCTCATGACAAAAAGCTATAAAACTGAGCTCACAATAGAGTGTGACAACACAAGATTTTTGTAGGGATTTACTTCTAATTTATATCTGATAAATGTTTCTAACAGATGGAAAAAATAAAACTTTTCATAAAGCCTTTGGCTTCTTTCCATGAAAATGCTTCATTTATCGAACAGGAAATAAGGTGTAGAGCGTGTTTTTAACCCAACTAAGAATTCCTTTCACCAATTCATAAAAACTATTCCTTCCCACCTAAATAGGTCATCATCTGATTCCTGTCAGTAGACTTTATTCTTTAATGTAAGCCCAAGGAGAAATGCTCATGTCACCCTTTTTCATTAAAGTCAAGCAAAGGGGCCAGGGAGATTGTTCAGCTGACTAAGAATCTGCTTAGGCAAGTGCAAGGACCCAGGTTCAGTCCCTGGTACTGCATACCATGCCAGCCCTGAGCACAGCCAGCCACTGAAAGTGGGCATGATGACTCATGCCTGTAATCCCAGCCCTGGGGAGGCTGAGACTCACTATGAGTCTGGGCTACTTAGCAAGACCCTGTAACAAATAAATAAATAAATGATTAAAAAAATAAAGTCAAGCAAAGCACAGTATCTTTTTACTGTGTGAAGTGCTAGGTAATGACCAGTTTGCTGGTTAGGTGATTAGAAAAAGTCACTTGCCAGGTGGTGTGTTTCAGGTTTACCTGACACTATGACAATGTTTTCATGGGAAATACTAAAGTTTGGGAGGATGAGGTTAAATATTGTAGAATTTTTTTTTGGCGGGGGGAGGAGTCTACAGGGTGTTCAAGGTCTCACTATTAGATCACATAGTGATCAGCCTGTTTACAGCCTCCCAAAGGGCTGGGATTATAGGCACGCACCATCACACCCGAGTCTCAATTGCTGTCTCAGCGTGCCCTGAGGGTGGGACCGGTATAGCAGGCCCGGGGATGTAGAATGAATTTTAGATGAATGGTGCTGACCAAGACTGCTGAATTCTTCAGACTGTGGGCAAAGCAAGAAAGGTGGGTAAGCATAGTATCACAATTTGCAGACTACATCTAACTAACAGATAAAGCAAGGGGCAAGTGGTAAATGGTACGGACAGGCATGGTTCAGAGTTGAAGCTGTGTCTGTATTCCAAGAAACCCACAGATGGGAGTGCCAGTGGTGGTGCACACCTGTAACCTGACACTCTGAAAGGCTGAAGCAGAAGGGTTACAAGTTCAAGTCCAACATGGCAATTTACCACCTCAGTGAGATCCTGCCTCAAAATAACTTAAAAAGAAGACCCTTGTGGTGGATTGACAAGTGGTGATCAACTTGTAACACCCAGATGAACTAAACTAGCACAGTACTGGATGTAGGAGGCCACCACAGAATTGTTGCCAGCAACATACATTATGGTTGCAGGCTGCTGGGAACTGGATGAGGCTGTTAGGGAAGCTGTCGGGTCCTGTCAGAAACTGTAAGAAGCTGTGGGTGCCCTTGGATGACCTTGTCATGATGCCTTTCATGGTAAACTTGGTCATTTTCATTGGAGGAAGATCTTGGGACCTCACTGTTGCTACAGATGGCTGTGGTGTTTTTCTGGGGAGCTCCAATTTTTACCTTGAGCATTGCTTCCTGGCTCTAGTTCACTGTAACCCAGGCTGGCCTGCAACTTGCAACACTTCTCCTGCCTCAGCCTCCAAGTTCTGGGATCACAGGTGTGTGTCACCATGCCAGGCTCAAGACATTCACAAAGGACAACTTCCAGAACTCTTCAGAAAATGGCAAGAATAATGTGATGATTGCATTTGAAGCAGGGGTGGGGAGTGGGGTTGAGGGGGATTAATGTCAATGTGTATTTTAACTTTTTGATTTAAACCTTCACCATTTTTGGCAATCATGACTTGGCTATGTCTGTAGCCAAGTGTGCCCAAGATACAGTACCATGTGCTGAGTAATCTACATGAGTTATCAGGAGGATCAAATATTGAGAAAGGACTACAGAGCAGGATTCCAGTGGGATGAGATTCATGCTTGGCTTCCAGAACTCTGTCAAGGGTACCAAAGTGTCTAAGGCCACAATCTAATCAAGGAACAGAATTGAATTCTTTGGCTCTGTTTTTCAAGTCTTTATTCTTGGAGGGAGAATCATTTTGTTATTTCTAGAACATTTGGAACTTTTGAAATTACCTAATTTATCTTTTTGCATTAATTAATCATGTCAAACTTTGCAGTTAATGTTAACAACATTAAGCCAACTGCCAAAGCATTAACACCCACTTGAGGTCATTAGAAGTGTATTATGAAAGAATTCAAATAACACGTACACTTGTTAGTTTTATTAAGTGTTATTAGGGTGGTTTTATTTGCATAGGACAGCCATACCAGAGATAATCAGTTCAAGGTGGTGTTGGTATCTCCTTAGTCTAACTTTACCGTGTGGAAGTATTTAGCATAGATAGTTATGGAATTCATGCCAGGGGGCAAATAATTGATTTAACTAATCTGAAAGTGTGTTTCAACTTTCTTTTTGGACAAGCTGGCAACACATATGAAAACAAGATTCTAAAAAACTTTCAGCTCCGCAGTGTTTGCACAGCAAAACAAACAACCTTTGTTATTGCAATTAATGTGTCTCCTCATGAAAGAAACCTGATTCAAAATGTCCTGTTTTTTCTCTGCTATACTAAAAATTATAAGGTTGACTCATATTGAAGCAACTTAGAAATGTACTCAGCCACAAAACGAAAATGGATTATGTTAAGCATGACATTTGTGACTAGCGTACCTGCTAAAAATAACATCTAGAAGTAACATGTTACATTTCCTTCAAGGGTTTTAGGGATTGTCACATGCACTACTGATCTCTTTAAAGGAGGTGGGGTCGGACAACCTTCTTCCCCCAACCTTCAAAACCAACAATAAGGCACATCAAGAGGTTCAAGAACCAGCTGAGGCTGGAAGACTGTGAGTTTGAGGCTAGCCACACTTGCATAGTGAGACTCTGTCCCAGAAAACTAACAAAATATAACATAAATAATAAATAAATACCAAGAGCATAAGAAAAATACTGCACCAAGGTCAAGTAGTCTGTAGGAATGCACTGGATTGTTGTTATAATACTTTATAATAATTCCTTTATCTTTCCTTTAATAGTTTCCTAAAACAAGGAATGGGATTTGGGTGTGAAATGCATCCGCAACTGGAAAATACTTTTAACATAATCTAGTCTCATCACAGTGAGAAATGGCATATGTTTAAGAACATAACTTGCTGCATGGGAACACGAACATGAATTCTTAAATTCTGAACGCTGTTTTTTCTCCACTAACTCTAAGTAATTCTTCAGGTCAAGCCAGTGTGACATGGATATTCAAAAAATAAAATGACCCAACTTTCAACAAATAGATGACATTTTTAAAAGAGAGGAAGGGAAACCATTGTAGATTGAAACACAAGAGGCAGCAATAAAATGTGGACTCTTTCAATCCTGATTAGAATAAACTGAATGTAAAAGTCCAAGAGAAGGGCCAGAGAGGTAGCTCAAGGGCACAGCACTGGCCTGGCGAGTGTAAGGTCCTGAGTTTGATTCCCAGTACCAAAAAAGAAAAAAGAAAATAAGGGAAACTGAAAATAGGGAGTTATCCCATCACAGAAATTCATGTTTCGTATTCTATTAGTATAGTTCTGCTAGAAAGAAGTCCCTACTTATTAGAGCTATCTTTCCATTTAAAAATTACAAATATGCAATGAATATACAGGCAGAAAAATGTAGACAGTATAGAGGTATGTTGGATAATTAATTTATGCAAATATTTTTCTGGATTTGTGGATATTTGTGATATTTGTCAGTTACTTTTTAAATCTTCAGTTGTTTTCATTTCAAACAAATACTTTTCTTCCCAATTGTCCTCACAGAGTCTAAATGTCAGGTGTCACCAACCTGAATTCATTTGGATGCCTGTAAATTATTAGGCAATAATTCTGGAAGCTAAGGGACACAGCAGGGAACAATGTGGAGAAAAACACTCCCTCTTCTGTGAACTTGATGTTCTAGTTGGAAGAGACAGACAAAAATGAACATAAAATAATAAATAATAGTTGGCTAGAAGATCACTGCCTTGGAAAATGGTTGGGGAAGGCAAGGTAGTGCATGTGGGAAGTGGGAGCATAAAGCAGGGTTGCAGATGAGAAGGCAATTTTAAACAGAATGGTCATGGTAGGCTTCCTAGAGGTAACTCTAAAGGAGTAAGTTGCCAGGATACCACCAGGGCGGTCCAGTAGAGTATATCTGTTTAGTGGTACTCCATTCATCTCCTGCTCAGGCTTTGCTTTAGAATATTTGAAGGAAAAAAAAAGTAATAACAGTTCAACAGTAGGAGGAAAAGCCCTTAACGGCTGCCTGGGCAGAGAAAAGCTAAGCGCTACCACCCACCATGTGCTTCCCCCTCTCCCATGGAGCACTCGATCTTAGCTCTAAATAAGAGTGCAGAGAGCAACCAAAAATATAAATTTAAAAGCTAGATTATTTGCTTTCCCTGGAAATACAGACATGAGAATGGTAGTGTGATTCTGAACATTTTAAGTGTGCTTAGAGCACTGTGTGATCTTTTGTCTGGTAGAATGGAAAAGAGGACAAGGCGGAACTGCAAAGGAGCTGGGAGATAGTGCCAGGCAAGCACAAGGTCCTGAATTTGATTTGCAGTATGAAAAGCAAGACAAAAAACAAGCAAACAAACAAGCAAAAACTGCAAATGAGTGTGATTCTGCCTTGAGTAAATAATAATGAGAAAAAACAAATTTTATCACTTATAAAACAGGAACAAGAAGTTTAAGACAATTAAGTGAATAGCTATGTTCTTCATCAACAAAGCATCATAAAAACTGGGCAATAAAAATGAAGTGACAAGGTAGTCCAGACCAGCTCTGTAAGAATCGTCGCTATGAAGTGTTCAATAACTTAACCTACTATCATCAAGAAATCAAACAACAAACGGTGGAGGGGCTCTGGGAAGAAAGGAAACCTTCTCCACTGTTAGTGAGAGGGTAGACTGGTGCAACCACTATGGAAATTTGTGTGGTTTCCTAAAAAAAAAAACTAGGATTAGCCATCCCGTTTGACCCAGCTATTCCCCTTCTGGGTCTTTTTCCAGAAGAATTAAAAACATCATACCACAGTAATGTATGTGCACCCACGTTTATAGGTTAGTGGATGCCACTTGAGACCATACTCACAAGTGAAATGAATGAGACTCACATGTGCAAACGTTCTATTGTCTCCCTAGTGCAAGAAACTAAAAGAACAAATAAGATCCAAAATGTACAATAAATATTATGAAAGCAGAATACTCAGGAAAGAACTGGGATGGAGGAAAGGAGAAAAAGGAGGGAAAATAATATATATATATGTATATATGTATATATATAACACATGCAAGATAACTAAGATAATCATACTAATTTTTATTAGTTCATTGACAAGAATGGTTTGTTTATATTGTGTGATCAATTTTTCAAGTGTATATCTTCTGATCTGAGCAACTACTTTGAAGATAACAATACACATATTAATCATTGTTAATCTATTAAACTGTTTTCAAATTTTCCATAGTTTTTTTAAAATTCAAAATATTCTCTAAAAAAACAATTTAACCTATAATTAGTAATACACAGTTAACAACATGCTTAATACCCATGTTATAGTTTATCTTCATGGTAGCTTCATGAAGCTACCAGAAATCATCTAATTTCAAGTAGAGTCTTGCCAACATCTTTTAAGGGGACATTAAGTGAGGACATACATCTGTATCTCAAAAGCAGAGCTAGTATTTTGACTCACTTGAATGAATACTGAAGGAAAGAGGGCCTTAGCCAAATAAAAGTTCAGCATTAAAAATAGCTGGCTATTTTCTTAAAACTGCCAGCTAGGGAGAATGATTCTTAAATGACAGTTCTTGTCAGCAAGAAAGATGATCCAAAGAATGAACAAAAATAGCCTCTGTTCTACAGCTGTTAATATCTATAATTAATAAGCAGCGATCATCTCTCATTAGCTGGTCCTGGATACAGGCAACAATGTTCACCATTTCTAGCACTTCTCAGAAAACAGTTTGTTACATCCGTTTTCCAGCCGCACCCCCGATTAACACATTTCTCTTTACACAGAAACAGTGTGATTTGTGACTTCACGATTGAAGAATGTGACCTTGAAAATCTATTGGCGTGCAAGGTGCTATAAATGTTTGACTAATCTTTAATAATTATTATCCCTAAGGAGCACGTAATCTTTTTTTTTTTTTTCCTTTTTTAACTGTTTGTTGATGAACTGTTCCCTTCCGCAGGAGATGGAGCCCAGGGGTAGAGCACTTGCGTAGTACGTGCAAGGTTCACGGCTCATTCTCCAGCACTGCAAAAAGAAAAACATTTACTTTTTCATTGACAAAAATTGTACGTATTTATTGCGCACATGTTGTTTGGAAATACATGTACTTTGAGGAATGGCTAAAGGGAGCTAATTAACGCATGCATTAGTCCACATGCTTATACATTTTTGTACTGTAAAGCAACTAATTGTAGGCACTGAAAGGACAACATTATGAGGGGACATTTAATTAGGGGAGGAGCGAAGGGAAAGGAGGAAAGGCGCGTGAGCGTCACCAAGTTCGGGCTCTTGACCGCTCTGCGCGGCAGCCCGGCTCCCGCAAGGCGCCCGCTTCCTCGCCTTCCACCTCCGCACACCCGCAGACCCGCGCTCTCGGCGCCTCCGTCCCGGTCCCCGTCCTCCCGCTCCTCTCGGCATCCCGCCTTCCCCCGCCCGGAGCGGTCTGCAGGTGGGCAGCGCGCGCGCAGGCTGCGCCAAACGGGCGCGGCGCGTGAGGGGCGCCGCCGGGCTGCGGGGACCCGGATCCCGAGGAGAGGGGCTCCCCCACCTCAGCGAGGCCGCTGCCCCGCCCCGGGGGCGCCCCGGGCGCCGCGCTGCTTCAGCTTCGGCTTCCACTGCTCCAGTCCTCGGAACCGAGGATGCCCTCGGCTCGCGCGCCTCCCGCAGTTTTCTCAGAACGTCCTCGCCCCTCAGGCCTCCGCGGGCCACGGCAAAGCCGCAGCACGTCTGGGTAGACCCCTGTAAGGGTCCGACCCGCCTCCGCTACGGACGACCTCCCCCGACCCCGGTGGAAGCTCCGCCCACTCTCCTGGGCCCGCCCAGGCCACACCCACCGGCTCGCCCCGCCCCGCCCCTCCCACCTCCAGCTCGCCGCAGACGCTGCCCTCGCTCGGCCCCCGCCCCGCGCCCCGCCCTCCACCTCCGGCCGCGACGCCCCTCCGACCCGGGGCTCCGCCCACTCGCCCGCCCCGCCCCCATCCCCGCGCCCGCTGCAGTGTGGGTAGGGGCGGCGGCGGCGGCGGCGCTGCTGAGGGCTTCGGAGCGAGCCTGCGCGCCGAAGATGGCTGAGAAGCAGAAGCACGACGGGCGGGTGAAGATCGGACACTATGTGCTGGGGGACACGCTGGGCGTCGGCACCTTCGGCAAAGTGAAGAGTTGAGTGTGCGGCGGCGGGGCGCGCGGGGCGGGCTGGCGCGGGGTCGGGGCGGCCACACCTCCGCGTGCTCCGCTCCGCGCGCGGGGACCGGACCGGGCTGGGCCGGGCGGCGGCGGCGGCGCGGGACCTGGCGCGGCCTCGCCTTCCCGTGGAGCTGGGGACGGGCCTGGAGCTCACGCGCCCAAGGTCACGGACGCCGGGGGTCCGGGGGAGGCGGAGCCGTCCCCAGCGTGGCCGGGCCGCGCGGTGCGCTCCTCGCGGTCGGGCGCCGGGCGTGGGCTGCCCGCGCGGATCCGACGGGGTTGGCGCAGGTGCAGCCGGCGGGTGCGTGGCTTGGACGGCTTCAGGGGAGGCTTCCCGGAGGAGGCAAGGAGCAAGGCTCGCTGGCGTGGGCGGCTGCGGGGCCGGGCGACCGGGACCGCTGGGACGCGTCCTGGCGAGGTCGGCTCTCTTGGAGACGGGATCTCCTGTTGGATGTAGAACACCAGGCTGCTTGGAAATTTTATACGGTTCTCCTTAGTAGTTAAGTATTAAACTTTACTTTGTAGTGTTATTTGCTAATGAGAGTCACAGTGGGTTTAATTAACTTGCCCTCTCTCTAGAGCTAGAACTGGCTCATTAAAAATATTGCTACAAATGCTCCCCTATAAATACCGAGTAGGCAGCCTAGAGATTTTATTCCGAGGTCTCTATTTTCTTGCAAAACTCATGTTTTAACCTGAAGTGAAGATTTGAAGAGTTGACTCATTATTCATTCCCTTGGTAAGATTTGGCTCCTGTGTTCTTGGAACTAACAATACCAAAACCACTTGAGGTGTACATGCTAGGCGCAGTTCAGGGCAGTGCAGGTACGGCAAAGAACAGAACTTGATTTTATGTGAAGCTGGCTTTCTAGTGGATGACAGAATTTGTATGTTTTACGTACACATTTATGTTTCAGGATATTGAGAAAAGTGGATGACGGACAGGGACTTTTGTGAGGCTGGCTGGTTTTAAGAGGGTGGTCGGACAAGGCCTAAGGAAGTAGTTTTTGTGTAACGACCTGAAAAGTTTGTAAAATTATTACGTCTTGTGAAGTTTGTGAAGTTCTAACTTAGTTTTGAAATGGAAAAGTGGGGATTGGAGAACTGTGTAACATGGCCCGTCCTTTCAGATCACTGCTGAGGACTGTTGTGTTCCATTGTACAGTTATGCAAGCACATAGTTTTTGACATATGGAAATGTATTCTCTTCAGGTTATATAATTTGAGCATATGTCCTCTCAAATTGTGTTAAACATATTTGGAGAACTTAGAAGTTCTGCTATCGTCTGAATGTAGAGCATAGTAGCCATCAGAACAATTAGCCATTGCCTAAGGGCTGCTTCCAGGCACTGGGTTCTTCGCATAAGCTGATAGAAGGAACTTTAATTTATGAGAAGCCCATTTCTTGGAGAAACCCTGTCCAGTGGGTAGTCGGGTGGAGGAATATTCCTAACACTTAGATTTCTTTAAAGTGATACTGTGGTTTTCTACCCAAGCCAAGAGTCAGTATAATTGTTTTTAAATATGTATTACAGAAATTGTTATAATTTCAAATTATTTAATTCAAGGAATCAGTAAAACAAAAAAGCACATGAATTTTTAAAAACAGTATTACTGAGCTCTATTTTAGATACCATAAATTGTATCCATTCTAAGTATGCAGTTGAACGGTCTTTAGTAACTTTTTCAATTGCTGTATCCTCATTGTGACTTGGTTGTAGAATCACGGAAAGATCGCTCATATGTATTTACAGTTCATTCCATTCCCATCCTTGGTCTCAGGAAACCATTAATCTGTTTTCTGTTTTCTTTTTTTTAAACATTTATTTATTTATTTATTTAGCGAGAGAGAGAGAGAGAGAGAGAGAGAG
>NDGM011021455.1:12370-25992 GCA_002564305.1 Octomys mimax
ATCGATGCCAGGCAGTGAGCGATGGACTCCAGCTGCAGCAAGGCTGCAGCCCCATGCACAAGAGTTCCCTCTGCCTCAACCCAAACCTGCTGGCCAACAAAGCAGAGCCTTTTCTGCTGGGCTCTCTCCATCACTAGAAAGTCCACCTGGGTTCAATATAGGAAGGAACAACCCGGACCCTGCTGCCCTCCCCACTAACAATAGGCAAACAGCTAAAAATCACATACGGGTCTGGGGTGCAGCTTGGGGAGGGAGCACTTACCTGGCATGCACAAGGCCTTGGGTTTAATCCCTAGCACTGTAAAAATAATTAAAATTTAAAAGATAAACTGTAAAGGTTTATTTTCATAGATGCTTCAGTGGATCGGCCAATATTGTATCCATTTGAGAACTCTTGTGTAATAAGTATACCTTTTTGTATAGTTTAGGTGTTTGGAACCATGTTAATATTTTACATACTCAAAACAAAATCAAATCAGTAAGAATGAGAGGTAAAAATTAAACTAAATGTAAAGAAGGTTTTTTTTTTTTGGAGGCCAGAAGATGCCTTTAGGTCATTTCTGGTTTGCCGTGACTATCTGGGTTCAAACCACAGAAGCTTGAGCTTGAGGGCTTTGTTTAAGCAAGCACTTAAACAACTGAGCTATGGGGCAGGCCCCCTACTAAATGTAAAGAGAAACAAGTTAGCTTAAGTATATTTCAAATGAATACCATAATCATACCTATGGTGGAACAGGATTAATCATAGTAGCTTTTGCACATAGAACTTTGACTCAGTCTAGAGACAAAAAGAACTATGTACTAAACCCTAGCTAGATCGTTTGCAGGTTTGTGGGGGGCATGACAGCAATTCTGAACCGGCTTGCTGTGAATTACAGGATTGTGCCAATAGCTAAGGAGATTTACAGACCAGAAGTCAAGATTTTCTCTGCTGGAGGAGGAAGTTCCAGCTGAGGGAAGAGAAAGAATAGAAGAATGAGCTCTGTGGTGAGGAGCTGGGATTGGAGGTAGTGAGCTGTGGAAGGGCACCTGATAGCCAATTGTGGCACAGTTTGACCAACAAAATAAGTGATGGTGGCAATAAAATACTCGTGGAATAGAATAAGAAACAAGAAGCCAGGTGCATATAGCTGTAAGTAAGTGAACAAACTGAATAATGAGCAAGAAGAGAAAGCCTTTCCTTTGAGTGGAAACCCACTAATACGTGTGGAAGGAATTATGCGTGGTGTTAGAAAACCACCGTTTGCAGCCATTACAGTAACAGCAGATCAGGACAAGAATCAGCACTGCATGCTAAAGTTTGTGGGTGAAAGACTGATGAAGAACAGGATATTCCCACAGTCTTAAAGTAGCCTCAATAAATTGCTTGCTAATCATACAATGAAAATCGTGTGCTGACTGATTGGGTGTCTGAAGAAAACAATATTGCTTTTACGCTATTCCTGCCCAAAATACACCTGAATCTAATCGTGAGGGATCATGCCCCACACTGAGGAATACCCTACACAATAATTGGCCTATGTTCTTCAAAAAATGTCAAGAAAAGAAAGGGCAAGGAACTCTTTCAGATTAAAGGAGACCAAAGAAATATCCCACCTAAATACACTGTATATTCTGATGGAATGCTGAGGCAGGGGAATGGGAGAATAAAGCTATAGGATATTAGTGGGATCACTGGCAAAATCCACATATGAAACTATAGATTAGGTAACAAGATTTATCACTATTAATTTTCCTGTGTGTGTGTGTGTATGTGTGTGTGTGTGTGTGTGTTTTAATTAGTACAGAGTCTACAGGGTCTACAGGGTCTCACGACCTAGGTTGGACTTGTTGTGATTCTCCTGTTTTCAGCCTCCCAAGTGCTGGGATTATAGGCACAGACCACTATGCCTAGTCTTAATCCCTGTATCACCACCCCCCTGGGGCAGGGCTGGTATGGCATGGCATGCCAGGGATCGAACCCCAACCACTATGCTCTGCCTAAGCAGGTGCTTTAGTCCACTGAGCTATCTGGCCAGCCTTAATTTTCCTAATCTTGGTAAAAGTACTGTGGTTAGGTGAAAGAAAATTTTCCTTCATAGACAATATACCCTGAAATATTTATGCTTAAAGAGACATGCAAATTATTTCCAAATGGTTAAGAAAAAAATGAGAGGAAGGGAGAGAGAGAACAAGAGGATGAGAAATAAAATGGAAAGAGACAGAATAAAAATGTGTGAGAATTTTTACTATTGTAAGTTTTCTATTCAAGTAAAACTTTATCAACATGAAGTTTAAAGACAAAGAAGTTGCATAAGATTGTCATGTATTTAATGCCACTTGAACTGTATGCTTAAAATGGCTAGGGTGATATATTTTATAATATGTGTAATTTATAACAATAAAATGCTGGATGAATAAATAATAATATCAATAAATGTTATTTTATAGAAGGATTAACAAATTATTAGAAAAAAAGTAGCTTATTTCCTTTTACAACCCTAGTTGCCAGTGTGGACAGGGTAGGGTCTCCTTATGCCTGGCTTCCCTGGCTTTGCCTACCTTTAGTCAATTGTACCCTGAAAATGTTTGTATTTGCCTGACTCTCTGATAAGACAGTTACATGGTCTCTATCATGTAGCTTTCAGGAAAGTTGAAGATAAAAGTTTACATTAGCATAATAATCATCCTGTTTTATTTGTTGTTAATCTCTCACTGTGCCTAGTTCATCAATCAAACTTTTTTACAGGTTGATTTATATATAGAGCAAAAAGCAGCGTATAGGGCTCCTTGACATCTGCGGTGCTGAGCACCTACTTTGGTCTGGGGTACCTCTGGGGCCAGAAGAGGCCACTGCCTCCACTTAGTGTGAGCTGGCTGAATGATGGCGTGGATGAATGAAGGGAATCAGGCATCTCTTTAAAGATGGCAGACAAACATGCTCCTGCCCTCCAAATCACCATGGGAACGATGGAAAGGATGTGGGCTTTCCTTAAGCATGAAGCTATAATTATAACAAGATGGGGATCTGTGCCTGTACCATCCAATCAGACATGTGGAGGGATCCTGCAGATGGCTTGGAGGGGCAGAGAGCTGAGCTGGGTAGAAGCTGAAGGAGCTCCAAGTTCCAAGCCAGGTGGTCCTAGAAGCAGCCTCAAGTCCTTGCAGTCCACTGTTGTCTGGAAGCTTTGCCATTTACAGGGAAATAACATACGTGATACACTGAGCATGAGAGATGGAGGGTTGGCAGATGGGCTGATGGGACCGCCGATGCCATGCACTTTGCATAAGTGATAAGGTAGTAACTTAATAAACTGAAAAAATTTAAATGTATATTAAATTCCTGGATTGATGTTCTCAAACTTTTTGTCCTAAATCTTCTTTATATTCTTAAAAGTTATTAAGAATTACAAAGGGCTTTTGCTAATTCAGGTTATGACTACTAATATTTAACACATTAGGAAATTAAAATAAGATAGCTTATATATTTATTTATTTTAATATAACAAATAAACCCAGGCTGGAAAGATAACTCAGTGGTCTAAGTGCCTCAGTGGTCTAAGTGGTTAGAACCCTGGAACCGCATGCTGTGCCAGCCCTATCCCTGGGCATGCTGAGCCGGCCACTGAGTCCAGGCATGGTGGTGCCTGCTTGCAATCCCAGCACTGGGGAGGCTGAAAATAGGAGAATCATTATGAGTCCAGGCTGCAGACTGAGACCACTGTATCATGTACCAAATACATAAAATAAATAAATAATGCAACATATTAATGAATGAATAACTATTTTCTAAAATGAAATCATTTTCTCTTTATTAACCTTGGTATGTATTTTATAAAGCTTCTTAGTGTTGGGCCTGAGAGAAGACAGCTGGAGTCCCATGTCTACTTCTGCCTTTAATCTGCTGCAACATGCCATTTTTGAAGGGCATGAAAACATCCAACTTCTCACAGCTCTCCAGTTAGAAAAGGAACCCACCACGTCTGACCCAGGTATGAAAAACATCAGTCATCCAAAAGACAAAAGAATCACTGGAAAAGGTGACACTGGGTGTAAGAAACCGCAGGTCAGCATACGACCCACAATCAGAGGAAGCCTGAAAGAAGAATTAAAAGCAGCAAAATCTTGATGACTTAAGATTATGTTTTCTTTGGCATGAGCCCAAGAACATACTTAGGATATTCAGTTTAACCATGTACACAGACACACACGCACGGTCTTACTATTCATGCTACTGATTGGTTTTCAACATTTACAACTAACTATAATAAACATGAAAGTGCTCATTACAGTGACAGAAGAAATGTAAATGTCACAAACCTTGACAATGTAAAAGTTTAATAATTCAATTAACAGAAACTTGGAAATGAAATGAGAGAAATGGAAGAAAGACTATGTGTTCACATTCTTATTTCTTATATAAAGTAAACCAATAGTAAATATATAGCTTAAGCAAAAACTGCAGCATTGGTATATTATTCAAAGTTAGAATGATGACCCTGAGGGTGACAAAAACCCAAAACTGTTTGTGGTCACTGGCTCTGGAAAATGGTGGAGAGAGAAAAGGGAGAGAAAGGTTTTTTTATTGAGTGTCATTCTGTATTTTTTTTGGCAGAACTCAGGTCCTTGTGCTTGCCAGGCAAGTGCTTATTCTACTGAGCTATCTCCCTGGCCCTGTCATTCTGTATTAAGTGCTCTCTCCTGCATACATGGAGTGGTGCTGTGACAGTAACTTTGTGTGTGTGTGTGTGTGTGTGTGTGTGTGCGTGCACGCACACGTGTGTGTATGTGTTAGTACTGGACACTGGACACTGAACACAAGGAGTGATAAGCTACATTTGAACTTGTGACCCTCCCATCTAGCCTCCTGAGTAGCTGGCATACAGGAATGCACCATCAAGCCCAGGCTTTTTTGTAAATTTAAAGAAAATATTACTGCATCATTAGAAATGTTTTATAAACATAACAGGATTTTTGCTGACTAACATTAATAATCTTGTTTGTACATGTCTTTTGTGGATGGCATCACCAAAATATGAATCACATTTTAAATCTGAATCATATTTTAAACCCACTGAACAAATGGGATACTTAAAGGTAGTGATGTCTTTTGTAAAACTAATGCCTGCCCTCAAATTTGTGTGTCTTAAAAAATTTGTGACTTGCTTTTTGCTTTGTGTTGTTCTTTTTTGATGGCTACTGTAGTGGTTGATACATTGTGTCAACTTGCCCAGATGACCTCTGGTGCAGTTCTGGCTGGTAGGGGTCCCGACTTGGGGCACAATTGGTTCTGTCTCCAGAGTGATTCAGCACAGAGACCATATAAAGGGGCTGAGGAAACAGTCGATATTCCACTTCCTTGCAGACTCTTCAGTCTTCCGTTGCAGACCCCTTAGCTGATGAATAGAGACTTGCGCAGAGCACAGCAGTGAGCTTCAGACCTTGGGGCTGAATTCCTCAGTCTGGACACTCCCTCATCTGACTCTGTGGCTGACTGTCATAAGCCAATCTTGTAATTTCTTATACATTATATATCTTGTGTTAATATCTGCTCCTCTAAGTAAAACCCTGACCAATGCAGCTACCTAAAATAAAAATGACTCAAATTCAGTCAAGGCTTTCCGGTTTGTTTGTTTCTTTGTCTTTAAGTGAAATTCTATGAATGTCAGAGCAAGGACATGAGTACCTCTGGCCCTCTGAGGGTTGCTACACTTCAGTGCTTCAGGTTATTCTGTAAGTACCCAACATATGCAACAAGTGACTGTGACCATGGATTCAGACATCACTGAACTTTTAACTACTTTTACTGCTATCTTGTCCTTTTCCTTCCCAGTCTGCAGGGAAGAAAACATTGATACCCCAAGATAAAAACAAACAAGAAATGCACACAGGACCTCTGACGGCTTAGCCAAGCACACCTCAAGGACTATATTTGAAGGTCTGGTTCCCAAGGTGGTGGCAAGAGAAGAGGCTGTGGACTTGAGGAGTGGGGCTAGTAGTCATTGGGAGTGCAGCCGCAAAGCAAAATGTGGGACCCCAGGCCCTTCCCCTCTCCCTCTCTCTCTGTCTCCTTTCTGGCTCAAACTGTGCGCTACATACACCTTTTCTTCTTAGACATTTATTCTTTGGGTATTTCTTTGTGGTGACAGGAAGCTGACTGATGGTGGATCGTGGGCCTGAGCCATGGTCTAACTTTACTATTTTCATTATCCCATTAGGAATGCATTGGCACCCACTTGCAGAGGCCCTCTGAAGACTTTTCATATCAAGCTATTCTCAATCGCCATCATTACAAGCACACATCTTCCATGAAGCCATTGGAATTCAGAAAGAAATAACGTAACACTGTTGAGAATTAGATTAAATTGTACATAATAATTATTGAAGGGCAAAAAGAGATATTAAATTGAATTATACTGAGGTATGTGTATATCCTTAAGTCTAACTCTAATTCATTTATAGTATCCTATGAGAACAAAACTATCTAGTGTTTAAACTATCATTCCGAGGCAATAGATTTTAGTGAGGAAAAGTACAAAATGAAACTCAAATACTGCAGCCCATAGAAAGCCAGATCATCATTCCAGTGCCACCTAGTGTCCCCTTACTCAAATTACAAGAATAGTGCTAGAAATATCAGCTTTTAGGATCCTTCTTACAAATCCCTTGGGAAATCCCCTTAGAAGGGCTTAAACTCTATCAGGGTTGGAGTGTGGCTCAGTAGTAGAGTTCTTTCTATCACACATGAAGCCTTGGGTTCAATCCCAGCAGCCTCCACAAAAAACCCCACAAAAAATAAAACAAAACCAACCAAGCAAACAAAAAACTTTTAATGTAATTGCCTGTCTGCACTATCACTCAGTCACCCCAATAAATTAAAATCCTATAGTCACAAATGAGCTACAGAGATCTACCTGATTCATTTCACCCCGATTTCTAGGTAGGATACTATTATCTAGAAAATGTCTGCATTTCTAGATAATTTTACTTTTTATCAATATGCAATGCTTTGGGTCCATGTGTCTTTGCAGGGGGTGGGGGAGTAATAAACTGGACTATAGAACAGAAAGAGGGGAGCACTGAGAAAGAAGAGCAGGAAAATACAGTGCCCACATGAAAGGACCCCATCCCGAGAAGCTGTCATTTCGCTTCTGCAGGTATGGGATCATGAGCCTCTTTTCTTGTACTGTCTCCCAAATTTGGTTCTGTCCATTTACAAGGGATGGTTTCACAGTGAAGCCAGCAACTTATATTTCAAAACCCTTCATACTGTGTCTCTTCCAAAGCTATCTAATTCTGTTTGTGCATTGTGTGCCTTTTTTCCTAAGGAGTCCTCAAAATCATATGTGCTTCATGTCCTCCAAACACGTGGCAGGTGAGGGGGCTCATGGTTCTAGAAATCCCCAGTGAGAACACACTTCTCCCACCTATCAGGGCCCCTGTGTCCTTATCTCTAAAAGGAAAGACTAAGCCAGGAATATAGCTCTGTAGCACAAGCACTTATCTGGTCCTGAGTTCAATTCCCAGTACCAAAAAAATAAAATGAAGGACTCACAAGACTGTCTTCAGTTCCTTGTTCTTTTCTCTTTAGACACATCCTTCTCCCAGCAGTGGGAATGAACCCAGGGCCTTCTCACTGAGCTACCTCCTTATCCCTTTCTAATTTTTAAAATTTTGAGACAGGGTCTCACTAAGTGGCTAAGTTGCCCAAGCTGGACTCCAATTTATAATCTTCCTGCTTCAGACTCCCAGGGTGCTGGAATTAAAGGCGTGTGCCAGCATGCCCAGCTAATGCATTCTTTTCTGAACATACTAACACAACATCATGTTATTGCCTAGCATAGGGCTGCTGGGCTCACTTTCATATGGTTTTTTTTTACCCACAATACGGGTTATGAACCTAAGACCTTGTATATGCTACATACATTAGCTTTATAAAGATGCCAGCAGTCCTGAACAAACACCTGGTAAAACACCTGATAAAAACGAGCTAATTTTTAACTGTATTCTTGCTAATAAAGACTCAAAAGTAGAGCAAAACTTTGGTGATGACAAAGCCTGGAACCAGGGTTCCAAAGGGTAACACAGAGCTGAACAGTGGGGTCAGTGGCCTGGGCCCAAACCTAGCCCTGCTACACTTCTTTTTTCTTCAAAATAGGTGGGGAACCTGCCACACCTGACATGTGTCTTTGGGGAAGTCACTGAGCACCTCTGGACTTGTCTCCCAACAGGCTATGCAAGGGGCCTCGTGGGCAAGCGATCTCTGATGACCCCTCTCTCTCCTGCCATCTTGGTTCTACCTGCCTCTCTTGCCAGTGCTTCCTCCTTGTCCATTGCTGTCTTGGTCACTTCCCTGTCACTGAGATACAATACCTGACAGCCACAACTTAAAGGGAGAAGTTCTGTTTGGCTCACAATTCCAGCTGATGGTTGGCCAACTCCAAGGCAGAAATGGCAAGACAGAGGGGCACAGTGGAGGAGCTGCTCATATCATGGTGGTCAGGGTGCAGAGAGGGAGAGATGCCCTGCCAGCCAGACCCTACTTCCCAACAGCAAGTCTGCTCCAGCGCCCCATGAGTCAATCACCGTCCGAAGCCCTGCCTATGAATGCAAGAGGCCTCTGAGGCACACTCTCGATCCAAATCGTAATGACTGCTATACCCAGCTAATGTAGAGAAGTCTAACTGAGAAGAAGATGAGAGAAAGAAAGAGAATCTAAGAAGGGAAAGAGTAGGTGGTCAGGCACTGCTGGGACCTGGACAAGAAGATGAGGGGCAGCAGAAGAGATGGCTGACACCCTGGGACCCAGGCATGCACTCCTCCCTCACTCTCACACCCTGTGTCACCAGGTCACTGAGGATGCGAGATGCCATGCCACGTCTTCCACTTGCCTGGCTATGCTGACTCATGCATTTATTTGCTGACTGACCTTTCTGATCATTGATTCTACTAGCCCTGGACTGAATGCAAACTCCCCACTTCAATTTTACTATTGGCCAATATTTACTGAAGGATTAGAAAGAACCAACCACACACTACACTAAATGTTTACATGAATCATCTCCTTTACTCTTAATTCTCTAGGGAAGTTTCCATCAATGTAGCCATTTTCTAGGTGAAGAAAGGGAGGCTTTATGAGGCCATCTGCCCAAGATCGCCATGGAGTACAGCCACTACTGGAACCCAGGCAGCACACATATTCTTGCCCCCCCACACCATGAACCCTCAGATCCTCAGCCTCTTCTTAGCCAATTCATTTGTGACCAACCTACACACACACACACACACACACACACACACACACACAGCCACCCCATCCAATCCTAAAATAATTAAATTAAACAAAGACTCTATTCACCTCTCTGCCGACTTCACAAGCCATGAGAAACTTTTCAGCTAAGACCTGGATTTAGAACTGTATTCTGAAAGCCAGGAGTAGGCTGGAGAGGCTACAGGTAGGGGAGTCAGGGACACAAGTTCATGCTTCAGAAAAAGCTCTGAGTTAGGAAAGCTCAAACAGGCCAGGGAAGAAATGGAACTCACACTAGACAGTGCAACAGACAGAGGGGAAAGGGATGGGTTTCACTGTGTCCAGAAAGTGAGCACCAAAGTCCATGACTCTGACAAGTGGATGGTGTCCACATCTAATCCCTCAGTGCTTGGATACTGGGGAAGAGGAGACAGGGTCCTTTTGATTCACTACATGTAAAAAAAAAAAAATCAACATCTTCTTAGGACACTTAAGACTACTGAACTTGTGCTTAGTTATCTGTTGTTCATTACTTTGTCCTTCAATGAACATTCATCGTCCCCGTAAATACCAGGGCTGCCTTAGACGCTGGGAGGTTCTGATGACAAACCAGTCAAGTGAGACAGATCTGCTGACTGGGAATGGTGCGGTTTCCTGAAAGGCAGGGAACAAAAAGGAGGATGGTAGAAAATAAGGTAGGTCAGATCTTACAGTGCCTGGGCCAAGGCCTTTGAACTCCAGGTGACCAGCCAAGGGAGCCACTGTAGGTGTCAGACAGGGGACAGACACACAGAGCCATGCCCAGAGTCCTCTCAGAGAACTTGGGTGTCTTCTAGCCTTCTTTTAGAATCCCGAGGCCTCATGTTTCCTATTTTCTGTCTGGGCTTCTTTTTCATGCCTGACACTACTAAGCAATACTCCACTGTGTTGAGAGAACAAACACTTGCATGCCCAGAGAAAGCATACCAGAAATGAGAGACTGAGCAAACCAGACGCATGGAGGCCCTTCATGAAGGAAGCCTGCCGAGGGTCTCCAACATGCCCAGGAAAAAGCCCAGGCCTTTCACCGGAGCAAACAGATCCACAAAACTAAAGAGATATCTGCCAGGAGCAAGCCCACGTCTGCAGTCGCCCAGTCTAACCAGCACAAATGCTTCTGGGGGTTGGGATGAGGGTGCAGGAGTGCACTCCAACAGGAAGGGGAGCAGTGCTATTACTGCCAGGCAGCGTGCTATCTTTTCATGGGTGTCTGTGCCCGTAAAAAGGGGGTTACTAGCCCATTTGGCTCCCCCATTGTCCCCTGCCCTGTGGTGCAGGCGCTTCCTTGGCTTGCTGTACTGTGGGCCTTGTGCTGGTTCTCACCCTCCTGGAAGGCTCATTCCCTCAGTGCTGTTGTGATCTCCCCTCTCTTCTTAGGAGAGAAGTCTAAGGGGAGCTGAAAACTTCAAGTCAAGGGATCCTGGGTTCGAGTAGCTTCCTGCTGAACAAGTAAGAATAGTTTCTTCATATTTTAAGGTATCAACTCCATTTCTGGGGAGAGCTACTTCAATTCTATATGCACATATTGAGTATTCACACTCACTAGCCATCAAATGGGAGCAGAAAAGGGAAGTGCAAAAATCCAGCAGGCATCAGGGAATTCAGGAATCCTTTGGACTTCACAGAGGGCTTTCAGAAATGAATTCAGCTTCTGCCCTGTTGAGTCAGCATTAGAATGGGTTTGCACTATCTGAGCCCTCACTCTGTCATGGAAGACCTCCCTGACAGGGTGGACACAGAGGTTTTTCCCCCAAGATTCAAAATCCCTAATAGAGAAACACTGAAGAGGACCATCCTCAGAGGGGGTGATTCTATAGTCATCTATGATGTTATCAGTTAAATAGGAATCCAAAATACACTCAGAAAGGAGGCTCACACTACAGGCACTGTCCTGCCTCATCCAACTAACTGCCAGGGACCTGATCTGCCAAGCCTGGCAGCCCTGACCCAGCCCACATCCACTGCCTACCTGCTGGGTCACCTCGTGGAACAGCTCTCGTGCTGGGGCCAGCTGGGCCATCCTCCCAGGAACGGAGACCCCTCCTCTGCAAGACAAACGCATTTAAGGTCAGGCGCCCTCTCTGTCATTGTCTATTTGTGCCTTAACAGCCCTGGACACCTGCCTGGGGCCTGCGGTACCCAGACTGCTTGAATCCTGCTATCCTGAAGCCACAGCGCCTGCGGCTCACTTTCCAGCCCCTTCAATGTGTGGGAGTCCAGGTTTTCACTCCTCCCCATCCCCTTGAGCCTTTGGGACACCTGGTCTGGTGTCAAGCCACCAGGGGCCTCCTGGAGTCCAACTGGGGCTGAGAGCACACAGACTGGGCCCTGAGCAGTGTGGGAGGAGAGACGGGCTGCAGGTGGAGTTGGGGGTTGTGAGCACCTGGTAAGCTGCGGTGGAGCGGGAAGGGTGCAGATGTGGGGAAGCCAACGAAAGGGACCCCGCCCCTCGCCCACGCTTGCCCAGGCTGCGCGCCCTCACCTGCTCCGGAGCAGCTCCGGCGGATGTCCCCGCCCCACCGCCACGTGGCTGACACCCAGCCCTGCCTCCGTGCAGGTGCAGGGTGAGGTGCAGAGTTGCCCTTGAGTAACGCCCCAGGACTCCAAGGACTTCAACCGGACAGGGTTGGGTAGGGTTGGGGTAAGGCCCGTCACCCTCTGCAGCTCCAGAGGGGGGAGATTCCCTGATTAGTGTCACCAGCCTGTCGTGACAGGGGTCAGGCTGCGGCTGGGTCTCGGGCAGAGCTGCCCAGTGTGAGAGACTGTGAGTCCTGGGGAGTACAGACCACGCAGACAGGAGTGTGAGACCCTGTGTACCGGGTCCCAGGGCGCACTGGCTGCCCACCCAGGTTACACATTCCTAGGGTGAGTACTAATGTCGCAGGAAAGTGCCCCTACACGCAGGTGCACAGCGGAGGGCTGCTCTGGCCCCTTCAGCAAAAACCAGAACCACATTTCCTGGGGTGAAGTAAGGTTTCCAGGGATTCTGGTGACAGACCAAGAGAGCAGAGAGATGACCGGAGCTCCATCTCCAATCCAGCAGCGTCCTCGCCCTTAAATAACTCGCGAGGCTTCCGCGTGGGCTTCTGAGGAACAGGAGGGCAGCGGAGAGTGCTGCCCACGCCCACAGCCCTTTGTGTGGAACCCCTAAAAATAGAGGTTGTTCTTTTAAAAACAAAAAAGGAGGCAAAGCCGGAATGCTGACAGAGCCCTAACTCTGTTCTGCTCCAGCAAAGCATGTGTGTGTGTGTGTGTGTGTGTGTGTGTGTGTGTGAAGGTACATCACACACACATTTGCCATTTTAACTGCTTTAGAGTGCAATTCTACAGCATTGGGCACAGTCACAACGTTGTGCAGCCATGCCATCACCTTCCATCACCCAAACAGAAATTCTGTACTCACTAAACAGTAACTAATCTCCCCTGCCCCGGCCCATGGTGACATCTAACCTGCTTCAGGGCCCTAAATTTGCATATGTTAAATATTTCATAAAGAGGGTGCATACATTTCTCCCATTGTGCCTGTTATGCTTAGCTCAACGTCCTTGAGGTTCATCTGTGTTGTGGCATAATTCAGAACCTCATTCCTGACAAAGAAGGATGACAGTATAACCCTATATTTATCCATATGGCCAAAAAGTCTTTCTTATTTACTTTTGGATCACATATGGCACTTTTTTTTTCCTTTGCCTTATGCTGTTTTTTTGCTTGCTGTCTCTTTCTGATGGCTCTCCCTCAAGTCAGTGTGAATTGTGAAGGATTCACATTCAATTCTATCTCAGCCTGAGTTAAAAACATTAAAAAGGAAATCCATGTCTCTTTATAACTACCTACTTCCTGCCACTCAATGTTTTCTAAATAAATAAGATCCTTTCAAAGCTTATAGGCACCTTCTAAACCTTAGAACAAATGTATCTGTCTCCATGTTAAAGCTAAGTAGAAAAACACATTTCTGTCATTTGCAAAGAAAAAGATATTTGCTGCTTAATGTAGATTTATTTTATAACAATGATACTAACTTTAAAAAACTATGCTTCTGTTGAAAAATAGTATCCTGCATATCTCAGAACAAACATTTCCATCTTCAAGATACTAGCCTACATGACCTACTAGAAAAAAGACATTACAGTATAATTGTGGTAGTTGAAGAAAATGTGAACCACCTAAAACCCTATCAACTGAGCACTGATTAATATTATGGTACAGCCAGATGACAACAGCTGGGGCATTAGAAGGGTAGTTCTGTTTGTATAGAATAGAACTCTGTTCACATATTATTTTAATGTATTTATATTTGGTACAGGGTCTCACTATGCAGCTCAGATTTGTAGTGATCCTCCTGTTTTCAGCCTCC
>NDGM011021494.1:0-13481 GCA_002564305.1 Octomys mimax
GGGGGGGGGGTCAAGAGGCAGACAGAGACAGACAGAGACATAGAGAGACAGACAAAGACAGGGAAGGAGAGATAGACAGACAGAGACAGTGACAGACAGAAACAAACACAGGATTGCACCCAGATGGTGCTCATTCAATGCTATTATTTGACTGACTTATTGGCAACAGACCAAATGCAGCCTCCGAATCTGACAGTTGAAGTCACATAACTGAGAGATTGACAGCATCTCTATTTAAAAGAATCTTATTAAAAACATAAGATGAACATGAGGTGACTTACCAAAACTTGCTCCAGTGCCTCCTCAAATAATGAAATCAACCAGAAAGATCTAGTACATGAAGCCTGGCTCCTTGTAGAGCAGGCAAGTGGTTCTGCTATCCATAAAGAGTCACTTAGGATTAAATAGGACTGCCGAGAACACCACAGGGCAGGCTAAAAGGTGGCAAGGAAGCTAGGTGTGGTGGCACATAACTGTAATCCTGGGTAGCTGAGGCAATAGGATCACAAATTTAAGTTCAGTTTTAGCAACGTAGCAAGACCTTGTATCACAAAGAAAAAAAAAAAATTGAAGGGCTGGGATGTAGCTCAGTGTGAATGCCTTGGGTTCAACCCTCAATATCACAGGAAGGGAGGGAGGGAGAGAAGGAAATGAGTATATCAAGCGAACTGAGGCATGTCATAGTTTGAGAGGGAAAACACTTCTCTTAGATGACAGCCAGAGCTACTTCCAGCTTTTTCTTTCTTTGATTCATCAGTGTTGCCCTGGCCATAGACCAAGTTCCTGCAGTCCAAGATGACATCCTGGATTCCACTGGCATGTTAGTACTACCGTTTTTCAAGATGTAGAAGATATCTAAGATTAAACCTGTAGAAACCAACCCCTAGATGTCATTGTTGCTGCTGAAATACCAACTCTTGAGTCTTTGAAACTTTAAATCTGAAGAGATAGCAGTGTTAATCGGAATAAGCCACTTAAATAATGCAAATTCAATTCATTTTCAATGTTTCAAAGCCAAGTCCAAAGTCTTCTGGACTTACCCAAAATGTAACTAAATCTTTTGGTGTTATCATGCATTTAGTTGCCAACAAAATCCGCATTTAGGAAAAATAGGCTGCAAACCCACATAATCATATATGACATTACTAAGGAGCTCACATCATATTCCATAACTCATAAGCTGATTACAGAGTAGCAGGGTGATCCTGCCCCCTCTCTTCCTTTCCTGTGTGTCCTCTGATTCCTACGCTTGTTTCTGACATTGCTGGGTGCACTGATGCTTGGAGTCTAGAGTCTGGCAAACAACAGCTCTAGTCAAGAGCATCCCGAAGAGGACTTACCAGCACTCAACTTCACACACTTATGTATGCATATATTTATGTGTGTATGAATTTGTGTGTGTATGTTTGTATATATTTTTCTAATTCTGGAAATCCAAGGGCTTATGCAAGCTACTAAATACCACTGAGCTACATCTCCAGCCCATTTTAGATTTTATTTTGAGATAGAGCTTCATGAAGTTGTCCAGGTTAGTCTTGAACTTCTGATCTTCCTACATCCGTCTCCAGAGAAGCTAGGACTGTAAGCAAGCACCATATGCTCTAGCTAAATACTCCATACTTTTAGTTCTCACTGTCTTAGCTCCATCTTTTCCTTCCATTTTGTATCAAACCAGTCGGAATTTGCAAGTATGAATCAGACAAATTGGTGCTAATATGAAGGACAATTAGCCTAGGTCACACAGCTGGTGGGGTTTGAGTCTCCCCTGAGCTGAATTCTTGGGCCCTCTCAGACAGCAGCTCCCCATCCCCAACTGGATATCATTTGTGGTAGGAACAGTTGTGTCTACTTGAATAATAAAGATGCAGCTGATTGGATTAGCACAATTCTTGGTATGCGTGGATGGATTTACTGACAATGAAAGAACCACCCTAGGATGGAGTGGAACCAACCAACAGTCCTATAGCCTAAATAGAATAAAAAGAGAGAAGGGAACCTTGCTTCTACTCCTTTGGAGGAGCTCCAGTCTCCTGGCTTCCAACACAGACTCTTCAGCCTTGCAGTGCCAACTCCTCAGCTTCCAGATACACACTTGCACAGGAATCCACAGTGAGCTCCAGGCCTGGGACTACAGCCTTCCCATCACCAGTGTGCAGACAGTCCTTTTCGCCTCTTCCACATGTGACTCTGCAGGTGGCCACTGTAGCCCCATTTTGGGTATGTATATAGCATATATATGTGGAGAGAGATCTTATATTAAATCTGTTTTTTCTTGTGACTAATACATCATCTTTATTCTCTCTCCAAGCTCCCAGCCCTCTAGGTAATGTCCTATCTTCCCAAAAGACTCCTTTAGGGTAGTTCCTCCAATTAAGCCCATGCCTAGAAGAGTGTATGCTACATGAAATCACTTTTTCACTCAATCACGAAGTATTTATTAGAGGTAGCTACATTCTAGGCCCTGTCCCAGGCCAAGAGGAGTAATGATGAACAATACTGACAGGCCCCCTGGACCCACTGGGAGCACATTTCCACAAGCAAAGACAGATGCTCAGGCAGTTAAAGCATACATAACTAAAGACTATAGAGCTAAGTACCCAAAGATATATAAAACAGCACAAAAAGAGCCCCAAGCATAGGGTCCTCCACCAGCAACATCTTCAACAGATGCTTACTACTGTTCTCTGCCTGCTCTCACCCCAGCACTCACATGTCTTTCTGCTTGTAGCTGTGCCTGAACCCCACTCTATTGCAAAATAGAAGGGTCTCTGCCATTCAGATAGATGCCTTGTATCCTGACTTCACACAGACATCCATATTGGTTCATTTTTGTTATGGCTTGCATCTAGATGCACCCCAAAAACCTTATGAGATCATAGATGGGGCTCTTTGGAGGTGACTGGATCTAGAGTGTGTGATGCTGGCATCAAAGGTGTGTGATTATTAAATTAGTTCACTAATTGGTTTGGCTTAGTTCTGTGTAGGATTAAGGGTTCCCCACCCTGTGTATGAGTGCTACACACCTTAGGGTATATAGTCTGGATGGACTATCAGAGACAAAAAGAGGGTCCCTGCAAGAAGCTTGCTGCCAGTCACTTGTTGCTTGCAATTTGCTGCCTTGCTACTTCACTGCTTGCTGCCTTCTGCTCTGCTGCTTTCTGCATGCCATGAGCTGCTTCTCCTCTGCAGTCCCCCTCTGCCATGCCACCCTGCCTTGCAGCCAGCTGATTATGGACTGAAACATGTACACACTGTGAGCCGAAATAAACTTCCATTAACTTTGGATGTTGGGTATTTTGACTCAGCAATGAGAAAAATAAGATCATTTTCTTCCACATATAAAGCCCACATTTTTTAAAGGTTGGCTCAGGCTTCTGCCTACCATGAGCTCATCCGAGGTGTCTCCTGCATGTGGCTCAGAGATGTGTCCTGAAGGAGAAAGGCAGGGACAAGCAGTGAAGAGAATACAGGAGCAGGGCCGGCCAAATAGCTCAGTGGATTAAAGCGCCTGCAAGCAGGCACAGGGGCTGGGGGTTTGATCCCCGGGCCTGCATTGCTGGCCCCACCCCCAGGGTGCACTGAGATGGCAATTGAGACTGGGCATGATGGTGCACATCTATAATCCCAGCTCTTGGGAGGCTGTAAAACAGGCAGATCATTACAATTCCAATCTAGTAGTGAGACCCTGAACACTCTGTAGACCCTTCCCTAAAATACAAAAAAGAAAACACAGCAACAAAGCAGCAAGTGATGCTTGTGCCTTACGCCCAGTACTGAACATGCCCCTTCCAGCTCACAACAGATTTCAGTGAGGCCCTCCTACTTCATGGCTCAGTGGAGCTTATGATGATGCCAGAAAGGGCACGAAAACTGTGGCATGAATTTTCTTTAGGTATTATGTGCACTGCCCCCTCTCTTTTTCATTCATTTCCCTTTTCCAAGGAAATGCCAAGCTCTACACAATGTTTCCCATGCTGGGTTTTCCAGTGTATGGAGAACTCACAGCTGGAGGACCTTAGAAGGCAGAATACTTGCTGTTTGTTGTCATCCACTCACTGATGTCTTCAAGAAGCAAGGAGTAGAACTCCAGGCCCCCTGATGGTGAGGCTGGCTGCTCCTTCTATTCTATCGCCTCAAGAGGCATGGTCAGCTGGAGAGATAGCTCATCAGTATGAGTACCTGCCTGGCAAGCAGAAGGTCCCAGGTGAAAGAAAGAAAGAAAGAAAGAAAGAAAGAAAGAAAGAAAGAAAGAAAGAGGCACTGTCAAAATAACAAATGACTTATTTTTAAGCCACAATTACCCCTCAGTGAGGCTCTCTTGGTTTCATTAGCAGCTACTTCTCCTGTTGGTAGCTTTTCTTCATCTTCTACTTCTTTTCATTTTCTTCCACTGCCCCTTTCATCAATAAAGATCATGACTTTAAGGAAAATACTTCTTCTCCAGGAAGTACTTACCAGTATCCTATCACAATCAGATTGTCTTGTTCAGAAGCAGGTGGTATTACCTGTCAAAAGGGCTTGGAGAATAGCAAATAGCCACCACCCAACCAAGCTGTGCTACTCCCTGACTCCTGGGCAGATAAAGTGGCAAAAGGAGAGAGCCTTTTGGAGGCCTCAGAATCTCATTTTTATTCCTCTTGCAGAGAAGAGTCTGGCTTTATTGACTAAGGCGACTGCAAATTGCTTGAGCATTCCAATAACCATTCTGCACTAAAGCAGAGAGACAGTCTGGCGGAGACGAGCTCCCTGCTCTATCACGCAGCCCCACTGAGCCATGTTTTGTTGCAGCACAAGCTTGTGGCATATGCAGACCAGACTGAAAGGAGCCTCCTGTCGTCCTCCAAAGCAGCCCCTCTCCACCTCCACTCCCAGCCTGCTGGTGCGGTTCCTGGATCCCAACCATAAATCAACACGTGTGTAGAGAATCTCCGGCAGAAGCCAAACTCTTAGGCTGCTTCAGGGATCAGGACTGGGTTAGCAGGACCAGGCCAACATCCCACTTCCCACTGGAGTGCTCCGTAGTAGACTGCACACTCCAGATAGGCCACTAGATGTCACCATCATCAATTCTCATCCTCCTGTAAAGGTCCTGACAATGGCAGGCTAGAACTCTAGAGTGGGTTCCACCTCAACCTTGAGGGCAGGGCTGCTTAAGTGCTGGGACTGCCTGCGCTCCTTAGGAGCGAATTTTTAAGACCAGTTGGCATATCAGATCCAGAACAACTGAGCTAAAACTTACACAGGAGCAGGGGCAGCTACAGCAGACCTCAGTTCTCATATTCAGGATCCCTACTCTTTCTCCTCTTAGTCTTTGTCACAGATAGCTGTCATGTATTCTGGTTTACTTGGGTACTCAAAAAGAAATAAATATGTGTGCATCACATCACAGCACCATGGATTTTATATGTCTACGTTCTGCTGAGATAACATGGGTTTGTGGCTTTCAGCAAAAAAAATGAGTGACAGATGGATAATTTATGGTGATTCTTGAGACCTAAACTCTAATTATTAAGTATTTCTAGGAATATTTCAAGATGCAAAGTATATAGAATCGAAAGCTAATGTTAATTTATTACTGACAGTTGTATATAGAATGTCATGTCTTTTAATCTTACATTCCTTCTGATTCACATCAAGCAATCCTTTCATTCATTAATAAAATCAAGCCCTGCTGCCATTATTCTTAATGATGAAATTCCATTTTGAGCCCAGAGAGGTCCTATAATTAAACTCCATATTTCCATATGCCAGACACCTGAATCTCGAAGGAAAAAAAGAAAGGACAAGTTGAATTTCTTGTTTTATAAGCAAGGTGAAAACGCCAGAGACATGGGAGCCACCTGCTCAGAATCCCATGGGAACTAAATTACAAAGTACGGAATAATTTTTCAGTTTATCTTCTCTGATCACACTGCTATGTCCCCTTCCTTTTCACCCTCCTACTCCTCTCACTCATTCTTAAGCATTCCTTTTTTGGAGCAGAATACTTTTTAAAGGTCATGATAAAAATTAGAGCTAAAAGAAAAACGGCACTCATGTCTTGTCCAATTTTCCATGCTGTGCCAAAGACATGATTAATCTCTTCAAAAATACCTAATCTAATCTCATTACAACAAAGACAAGGCGTCCTTCATGAGCATCGTGGCGGGAAACAAAGGTCTTTTTCAAGCTGCAACTGCATCTCAATCCATTTCTAGCCAGTCATCACCTTACAACTTACTGTACCATCCCAAGAATTCCTAAAATTTAAACAGTGCTCTGCTTTAAGTTTTAAAGCACTATGTATTATCAGACTCCCTTGACCACTTTAGGAGATACAGACCTATGATATCTGTAGAAGTGAAACCTTTATCAGCTAATTAATGACCTTAAAGTAAAATAATGAGGGTGTGGAGAGACAGGGGTTCAGTTATCTAGGTCATCTCTCATCTGGAAGCAGAATCAGATTCCACTGAATAGGTTCTAGTTAATGGAGTAAGCAAGTTTCCTATCTGTAACGCTAAATCTTACTATGATTGGTTAATTAAATCATGATAAATAACATTCTGTGGCAGCTGGAAAGTGCTGAGAAGAGTTTAGATGAGATGTCCACAAGTTCAATGGAATTCCACCTGAATGACTTTGTGTTCCTCTAAAAAATGTTTACGGCAATTTTCTGGACAGTTTGTTTACAAGAAAAAGCTGAGATGTTTGTGTGGAAGACATTTAGAAGTAGTTTGAGGTTTTCTGAGATTGTGCACCTTATGCCTTCTCTCCTAATTTTTCTGCTTCTTCTTTCCTGCCTATGATATTTACTCCTGATGGTACTATCCTACACTCCTAAGTAGGGAAGAGCGCCAATAGTAGCAATGTGACATTGCTATCACAAAACAACTCCAAAGACTCAATGACTTTTCACCAGACAGATCTATAGTGGGTCAGCTAAGGGTGCAGTACCTCGCTGTCAGAGATAGGGTGACCATTATTTACAACATTGGCAGTTATCAAACCAGTGGAAAAGTACTCTGGAAGGAAATGCCCTGTCAATTAAAAGCTCCTGTAAGGGGGTGATGACCCTCTCTTCTACACAAAATTCATTAATCCATACGTCACAAGTCACACCCATGAGCCACAAGAGGACCAAGAGTTTGACCTAACCATATGGGGAGAGAAACAAAATAGCTGGTAAATACAGGAATGAACAAAAGAAATTCACAGATACATTTACTTTCTTGTTTTAGAATTCTCTTATCTTCTCTAAGTCATATTTTCTATTTATTTTATTATTATTATTATTATTATTATTATTATTGTGATAGGGCTCAAACCCGGGGCCTCCCATGCTAGGCAAGCACTCTACCTTGAGTGACACCCCTGCCCTCTCCCCTGACCAAATAAATTTCTGATTTCTGTTATAGCTACTTTCAGGTTCTTAGCTACTAGTTAAGACTTTGCTCAAAAAAAAAAAGTCTCTCTTCAGATAGTTATAAACTAGACTTGTGTAGCCCAATGGGAGGAAAGAAATTTTCATATTAATTGTTTTTACTTTTACCCTCCTGTATTTCTGGTTGTCCTTGTTTTGGGGGGTGTTTTTTTCTTTTTTCTTCCAGCCAAACCTGCTCATCTGGTACTCCATCTCTTTCAGTGAAAACAGTTACTGGCCCTTTGTTTTTATTTCTTAGCTATTTGGCTCAACTGGTGAAAGATCCTGTGGCATAGCACAATTCTAAAATTCTTGGTTTCTCAACACACAAATTCATGCAAATTTATATCCTGAGATACATAAGTAAAGTTACAGCCCTGTCTCAACAGTGACAATTTTTGTTATAATTATTTTTTTTCAATATTTTGGGTCTTCCATTTAAAAACAAAACAGCCCCTAACTATACTGGACATATACAAAAGATAATCTCATCAAACAAGTCAGTCCGTTGCTATCACCAGAATCTTCAGTTTTACTTCCTCCCCCTTGTCTCCCGCCCATCTGCTGAGTTTAATGCAAGGTGCTGAGAAGTGCTAGGCTGTGTCGGTCCTCATACACCAAAACTGCTCAAGGACTCTTTTGGACACTGGGTGGAATTCTTCACTGGCCTTGCACATCACCAAGTTAGCTTGGGGAGTCCAAACAGGACTGCTTATGCCTCAGTGAGGAGCTCGTGAAACAGCTCCTACTGACAAGCTACAACCTTGTCCTAAGATGACTGAGGTTTTTGTTCCGGGGTCAAGGCCAACCAAGACCGCCCTGAACCCCTCCACAGCCCCTCAGAAGAAACTATTTTCCTAGAGCTGCCGTGAATTAAGGCCATGAACCTAGCCAGGGTATCTACATTTTAAACAAAAACACCTCAAATCGTGTAGCCCAATCGGAAGAAATTACAACAATTCACACAGGGATGAAGAGAACATCAATGACCATTACCGAGAGAGCCAATTGTGGAGACTAACAGGTTAGCTCACAGCGAATTTAGGCTACGCGGGGAGACTCCGAAGTGGGAACAGTCACTGACTTCTAGACCTACAAGACCACAAACAGGGTAATAAACCGGACAAATCCCGCGGGCGCCCGCCGGAGAAGGTGACTGCTGCTCCCTAGCCTTCACCTTCCTCGGCGCCCGCCCCGCCCCGCCCCGCCCCGCCCCGCCCCGCCCTAGCCGTCCGGGATGCCTGTGGGCGTGGCCGGGAAATTGCCCCGCCCCTGCCGCCCGCCACTCGAATCACCTGACTCGCCAGCGGCTCACGTGATCTGCTCCACGCGCCGCCATCTTGCAGCTCCGGATGAGGAGGGGAAAAGCGGGGAAAAGAGGGAAAGGATCCGGGAGAGAGGTGGGCGAGGACGAGGGCGAGTGCACGACAGTGCCTTAGCCGGCCAAAAGAGGCTAGCGGAAGCAGCAGCCGCCGCCCGACCGCAGGTACCGCGCCCCGGGGCCGCCCCTTTCGCTGTGAGCGCCGCCGCCGGCCATGTGCATCTTTCCCTCAGGCCTCAACCGGTGCCCGCTTTCCTCCTCAGATTGCGAACACCAGTCCGGTGCTCGCCAGACGCCCCAAGTTTCATGTCTCATTTCTGTCCGCCGTGCCTTTTAGGGCTAGGCTGCGGAGACCCAGGCTTGCCTAGCAGCGAGGGGTGGGGGCGCCTGGCGCTGTCCACACAGTCACCAGTCAGTCCCCACTCAGGCCTCCCTGAGGCGTTGCTTTTTCATCTGCAGTTGTGAATCGTTTAGGCCAGTCGGAATAGACTTAACAGTGTTCACGGCCTACCTCTTGATTACTTTCCTCAACCCCCATTGCCTCTTTGCTTTTTAGTCACTTTTTGGTGTAGAAACTGATACAGAAAAAGCTTCCTCACACTTCACCGTCTTCCCCAATGGAATGATCTCACTAGAGATCTTAGACGGGTGAGGGCGTCTCAAGGAAATGGTTTGTGTGGAAAGCCTGGATGACTAATTAGGCAGAGGGTAACTCTCCCAAACCTGAAGATGGTTGGTCTTTCTAGGTCTACACTGGGCTGTAATTTGCTATCAGTCTGCATCGCTGTTATCATGCAGTCACTGGATTTATCACCACCTTGAGTTTGTACTTTCTTCAGCATTACACTTTATATTGATTAAAAGAGAAAGTCTGGCCCTTCATTTCTTTACTGCAGTAGCTGGTTGAAAATTAACTTGAGAGGAGGCCCAATGACTTGCTTTCAGTCTCACCAGTAAACTGTTCTACTTAACCAAATCAGTAAGTTAGTTGCTTTCTAAATGAAAGGAATGAGCATTTTTTCATCTTATTCTTCGCTAGCATAAGAAATGGTAGCAAAGAAATGTAGAAACAGGGCAGGAAATTGCATTAGGAGACACATAGATCAAGCCAATGACATATACTTTCAAGCCACTATTGTGCCCACGATGCTTGTATAATTTGTATAATCACTGTCTATGTTGTATTTTGCATTAAGATTAAAATAGTAACTTACTGTTCCATACTCATTAGAAAGTCAGTAAAACCTGTAGTGTCTTGAGCCAGTTACATATATTATGAGGTAAAAAGAAATACAGTTACAAGTTTCCAGAGCTATGTCTTAATTTTTCAAAATCCTCATGTCCACTTGTTAGATAAATTATGTGAATTTGTATCACACAATTATATAGTATGAACATCCATCTGAATTTCTTTTTGATACAAAGTACTGGAAAGTTTTTCACTGCCCAAATGAAACATTACTCTGTTTCACCAAGAAAGAGAAATGTTTTGATACTGTATACTTTCGTTCTTGGTCACAGCTGAATTTTGAAGATTGATCCAAGGGACTGTATTAATTTCAGGAATTGGTTTGAAAGACACTGGCTCTGCCACTTAACAGCCATGTAACCTTGGGTAAGTCACCTAAACCTCACTGAGTTTCCTTATTTGTAAGATTGTATAACACCATCTAGCATATCCCAGAGTTACCAGGATCAAATACACTGACATAGCTTAGCTATAAAAGCCTGTCAGTCTTTTCAGTGTTCTTGTTCTCCTTGAAAATTGAAAGGAAATTGGTATATTAAAGAAAGCATAGTTTTAGAATTAAATTCATTGGATTCCAGTTCTTAAACTGGCGTATATCTTTGTGCTTCAGATCTATACTATTTTACAACTGTGAGGTTCCTCACCTGCAAAGAAGAGGCTACTATTGCCAGGAGTTACATGAGTATTATACAGAGTCTGCACAGGCAGCATTCCCTGAACTTGCATCTCAAGGGCAAGGCTTTCCTCTTACTCGTTTTTGTAGTGTATTAGCACTGTGCTTGGCACATTATATGTGCTCAGTAAATTATAGTAAATTCGAATATTGGTAAATGTTAGTTAGCCCTTATGTCTAAGCTGTCACTGCCAAATTAGAATATTCTCTTAGGCTAGGTGCCAGCTAAAAAATTCTATACTATGAAATTGATGCCCTTAAGATATTTATACTTTTTTTTCCTTAGTGGCAGCTAATAATTACATTGAGCTACGGATATTTTAAATCAAATGAATGATAGCTGAGATTAGTACGGTAAACCTACAAAGTGTAGGCAGCTTCCAAATAACTTTATACAGATAGTTTGTAATTTAGGCACCTGAACGTTTACCCAACCCCACCCTCTCAATTTTAACCTGAAGAACTTAAAACCCACAGAGGTAGTGGCTTGCCTAAGGTCACACAGCTAACTGACAGCACTTTAGAGGAGAGACCTATGAGCGTCTGTCCCTTATCGTTGTTTGGTCTGAACAAAATAAATGTTTTGTATTTTTGAATTATAAGAATCTAGGAAAATGGAAAATTAATTGGTATTACCTCTGTTGAACAATTTTTTTTCAAGTTGAAAAAAGAACAGATCTTTCGTGTGAAACAGTTCTTTATATCATATTGTGCTATTGTGCTGTCTTTGTATATACACAGAAAATTACAGCCTTTCTCCAGTTGAACATGAATTGTTCAACTTGATTTGACTTAGGATAACCATACTGCTGTAACTAAGAGGAGCTAATTAGATACACAAGTAAACCAAATAGCAAATTATAAGGAAATAAAGACAACTAAAATAATTTGGCTGTTAACTCTTTTTGGAAAAGACATTAATTATAAGCTTTTGCCTGAGTATTACTGTTGTCGGGGAAAGATTTAAAAGACTCAGTGGAAAAGGTTATTATAGAACTTTGCTGGGTTGGAATACAATTTTTGATTATTTCTATGCAACAGTTTCATTTGATGTTATGTTTAATAACTTGATACAAAAAAATCTGTTTCACTCATGCCTCTAGTCTTGTCTTTCTATTGAACTTTCCTGTTCATCCATTTTAATATTTTCTCTGTGGTCTAAATAGCATGTTTATTCTCACACAAATAAATGATGGTATGGCAGCTTTTCTTGTCAATTTTGCCCTTGTATCAGTAGTATTCCCCAAAGAAGCCAGTGACACACATTAGGATAATTCAGGGAGAGTATATTTTCAAAATTCCTCTTAGAAAGGGTTTGGATTTGTATAGGCAGAGCACAAGAAAAAAATGTCTTTAGCATCTAGAGGTATCATGAGAAGGGAGGGGTGCCAGAGCCAGAAGCAAAGTCTCATAGAGCAGACTGTCTGGAAAGAAGTGGCCCTCTTTTGAGGAACACAGCCAGTCCAAGGTGACCTAGAGGTAAAGTGCTCAGATGATGGATATCCTGTTCTCAGTCTGCTATGTTCCCCTGATCTGTCATGGCTCTCCATCTTAACCAGAAACCAAGGAGTAGGGGAGCCTAATAATGTCATTCTCCTGGGTCCAAGAGCAGAGTAGTAGGAGAAATTCAGGGAGGCTAAAGGGCAAATGGATGATGTCTGGCACGCTGCACCTCCTTTGGGGTCTGGTGTACATCTTACCACTTCAGAAAGACTTTTGCTTACTTTCCTAGCCCAGGGGAGTTCTTTCATTTCTGTTAGGATCTGGCCATTGACTGTTGCCCTCTAGTGATTTTGCCTTTATATTAGTTATTGCATTATTCAAAAACCGTTCATTGTTTTTAGCTTCTGAGTATTTATCTTATCCACTCCATTTGGTTTACAGCTATCAGTGCTGTGAATTTAAAATGTTTTCATCTTTCCTACTACTTTTTTGATGGCTTGCACTTTTTTTTTTTTTTTTTGAAATTTTTAATGAGAAACTTTAAACATTTATACAAGTACAACAGCATAAAGAATTCTTAGGTACTCATGCAACTTCATCTCTTTTATTCAAATAAGTTATTCTTTCTTTAATGTTATATGTGTATGTGACTATAAGTACATGTAGAGTATATATAATGTATAGGTATGTATATCATGTGTAAGATTTCTTAAGAGATCTAAGTAAAATTTTTGTGAAAACTTGAGTTGGCTTTAAGATAACTGCCCCAATGTGTATGCTTTCATGTGAGCTGTTTGTCTGACCTTTTTTAAACAGAGGCTTCTATTTTCATGAGTTTTAACTTGTGCATTGATATTTGCATGTGGACCCAAACTGGTTTTTCAGGTGTTTCCTGATATAGTTTATGTTGACATGCCTGTTTTATAGCTGCCATTACTGTACTTATCCCCAAATGTATGCAGCCTCTAAAATGAGATACTTACATAAATGTTCAGGGAAAATTGGAGCATCTGCTGCAAATTCCCATTAGTTCCTAATGCCTGAGCAGGCACAGCTTTAAAAATGTGTTTTGTCAGATTCTTTTGTATGGTCTTTCTTGAGATAAGATGAACTCCTCCCCCTCTCTTCATTATCTCCTTTCTTTGTTTTTTTCCTTTCTTTTTTTTTTTTTTTTTTTTTTTTAGGAACACACTGAAATATCCATGGGGTGCACTTTGCACTGTGCTGTCGCCCTCCTATTACATCATTAACTGGAAGAGAAATAAAATGAATCACTTTTGTGGTTCTGTGAGTGTGCAAAGTCTGTCCAGCAAACATTCACTGTTAACCTCTAGGTTATCAGTCAGCCATATATGATGTTCCACTTCATAGCTTGCTCAAGAAAGTGAATGGG
>NDGM011021505.1:0-23784 GCA_002564305.1 Octomys mimax
CTGATCTCAATCATTTGGGAAACAAGGGGAGAATGGGGAAGCGAACCGCCAAGAAGCCCTGCCAGAGGGAAGAGGAGAAGGGACTGCCCTTTGAGGAAGTCATTTGTTTGGGAACTCTTTCTTTTTTCCAGCTGGAAAAAGACAATTTTTGACTTGGGTGGGTGAGTGGGGTGGGAAAACGATACAGCGCTACTAACCCCCAGACTGAAACAGCGTGGAAGTGTAGAACTTCTGTCTGGTTCGGGCTGAATTGTTCCTGATCCAAGGCCCTATGGCAGTGCCTCACACCTAGAAGGTTTACAGTAAATATTTGTTGAATACAGGATTAAATGCCATTCAATTTAGTGACAGTTTGCTGTAGCTACAGAAACAAAATGACATCCCACGCAGAAGGCTGACTTTCTGACTTGCTGGTTGGGTTGGCGGCAAGGGCTTCTCAGCAGCTCTCTCTCTCTCTTTTTGGCTCACTCTCTCTTTTCTTTCTTTTTTTTTGGCAGGATTGGGGATTGAACTCAAGCCCTTGCGCTTGCCAGGCAAGCGCTTATTCTACTGAGCCATCTCCCCGGCCCAGCTCACTCTTTTTTTTGAGCAGCTATGTGTGGTTATATTTTGGTTTCTTCCTTACCACACAGTGGTTATGTTTTTAAGAAATAAATCTAAAGGGAATTTACTTGGGTGGTTGGATGGCATTTTACCTTAGAGCTCCGCATTCATGCAAACAAGAACAGTAAGTCTGGGAAAGGGAGAATGATGTGAGAGTTGGCAGAACTGGTGAGCGGACCTCAGGGCTGGGGGTCTGAGCTGCCCCAGCTCAGTCCCACACCCAGGTGAGCCCCCTTTCTGGGGCTAAACTCAAATGATCTGAGGGCATTTCCTCTGGGTTGCATAAACAGGTAGTGCAAGGAAAGGAAGAAATAAAAAGGAATCAGCACTTGCAAAACACATTTAGAAACATTTTTTTTCCATTTCCTTCTTAAATAGATAATATGCAAGCAATGCAGCATTTGTGGTGATGGTGGCAAATGTAATCATGAAGTCTTGGAAGAAAGTAGAATGAGTCAGCTCCTGTTATAATCATACCTCCTCAAAAGAGGGACCGACTAGCAGTTTGCATGGAAAAGAGTGTAAGAAAGGTGTGTGTGGGGAGGCCCTGAGTGTCTACTAACTGTCCTGTGTCCTGGAACTGTGCTAGGTGGGCATGCACTCTAATCCACCCCATCTGGTGAAGGGCATCATGCCAGTGTTTTGAGTAACTTAACTAAGGTCACACAGCAATAAGGAGGATAGAAGATAGGGCAAAAGGGGCGGGAGAGAAAATTGAAGCCTATAACCAAAGATGTTATTTGTGAATGTAAGAAATGTCAGTGAGATGCCTAGCACCCAGTACAATGTCCTATCTTTGGGAAAAACCTTCAGAAATATTTATTTATCAAGGGGATGGTTGGTTGGTTGGTTGGTTGGTTGATTCAAAGAGTTATCAGGGGTCTGAGAAAGCTTATAAAGGTTTCTTCGCTGAAATACTGTTGGAGATCCTCAGAATCTTAAGAAAAGTGAGCTACATCTAGGGAGAGAGGAATACAATTTAAAAGTTCAAAAGGGATAATTATAAAGCATTACCATCGGGTGACAACAGAGACGATCTATGTCACTGTGAAGTGTATGGTTGTACTCAGTTTTGATAACTTGGCTACTTAAGGGAATTATTCATTATCACTAAGTAAATATAGGCTTACTCATTCTCCTCCTCTTTGGACAGGAGACACAGAGTAATGCCTGAGACATTTAATTGGGCTGACATTGGAAAGGACTCCGAACATAATATATTTTTATGTAAGGTAAGGGCTTTCCTAGTTGGTACTCATACCCGGCCTCTGGTACCAAGGTTTTAGCTTTTCTTTTTGGTACCTGCACAGGGAAATTTGTATGTAGTCTCATTGTCTTTTAAAGACCATCCCAGGTATCTCATCAATGTGCAGATGCTGCTACGAGATGCACAAACACAGAGAAACTTTAATTCATGTTGATAATGACAGCAACAGAATACTTCTACCAGGTGGTGAATGACTTTGTGCCTCACAAGTTGAGGTAGCACCAATAACCTCACGAGTGAGGTAGTACCAATAACCACCTCAAACATGGTCTCTTAATAGCTGTATTGTAGAATTATTTTCATTTTCTTCTTCTATACTAGTTGGGCCACACCCTGGAAAATATATTCAGTTCTTTAAATGGTGATATGGACAAATGGGAATAGGCCCACAGAAGAGTGAACAAGATTAAAGTATTTGCTCAGGAGCACTAGGTGCGTTGCTCATGTTCAGTGAATGGGGCTCATGTTTGAGGTGGTTACTGGTGCTACTTCAACTCATGAGGTGCTACCCTGATAAGAAGAGCTCCTGGGCTGGGGATTGCTGCAGTCAGTTCTGTGTTTATGAACAGAATGGGAGGTATAGGTTGGATGATGGCTCAGTTGGATTAAATGCGCATTAGTATAATGCTTCAGTGTCATTAAAGGGGCTGCACTGTGTTGCTCATGGAGGTTCTGCCTTTCCTCAGCTCTAACCCAAGGGTTTAGATGAAGGCATAAAGGCCTCCCTGCAGGATCCAGATAACAATGGCAAAGCAAGATATGGGCAAGTATGGTTAAAGAGCAGGACTTTATAAGAAAATCTAGGGAGCTTGAGTTCAATTAAGAGAGCCAATAGCATAAGCCCACTTAGTACACCCAAATCTCTTAATAGCTGTCTTGTAGAAGTATTTTCATTTTCTTCTTCTATACTAGTTGGGCCACACCCTGGAAAATATATTCAGTTCTTTAAATAGTGATATGGACAAATGGGAATAGGCCCACAGAAGGGTGAACAAGATTAAAGTATTTGCTCAGGAGCACTAGGTGCGTTGCTCATGTTCGGTGAATGGGGCTCATGTTTGAGGTGGTTATTGGTGCACATCAGACATGACCACTGTATTCCACCTCCTGTGAGTAGCTACTCAGACAGAAGAGTTTCTCAGCTGAGGATTGCTGGAGTTAGGGAAGGCTCACAAGCATTGCTTTCTCTCTTGTGCAATGTAGTGTTTCCCCTCAGAATTTCTCTTTTCTGATTTTTTAAAAAAAATCCCATCAGTGTTCCAGGTGGCCCTCTTTATTTACCATGGATTCAGTCAAGTGTGGATCAAATTATTTGAGGAAAAACTTATTTGTAGAAACCATACATAGAACTCCCGTCATTATTTCCCAGACAATGCGGTATAGCAGTTAGCTGTTACAGGTAATCTAGGAAAGATTTAAATACATTACAATACAATTATACCATTTTATGTAAAGGACTTGAGCTGTCACAGAGTTTGGTAACTGAGGGGGTGTCATAGAGCCAATTCCCTGTGGATTCCTCCCAGGGACAGCAGTCAAAACCGGCTCCTGACTTCATCCTGACCCATAAAGAAAGGGACCCTTGTTCTAGTAAGCTCCCTGTCACCGACTGTCACGGTTGCCTGCCATCCTATTTCCTCTTCCTCTGCTTCCAAGTCATCTACTAATAGCTGAGCAGGGTTTTGAGATATTTACTCAAAGCATCTTGCCTACCCTTTGTGCTTGGTGATCGCCCATGGATTCTTTCCTTTTCTCAAATATACAAGACCTTTGCCACTGATCTTTTAGTTTATGACTTAGGACAAACAGAGAGTACCCAGCTGTTGCCTCTCTTGCAGCTGCCTTGGTTTAGCTTTTCAGCCATATCAGAGGTCTATTTTCCCTTGCATGGAATGTAGTTTTTCCATAGGCACCTCACTTGCGGTTCAGGATACATCAAGGCTGTCTCTGAGTCTGGGGCTAGCAGTGTATTGGAGTCGTGGGCTTCAGAGAAGTCTAGGGTATTCTGATCTGTGCAAGATCATAACCATAAGGTTAGGGACATGAGGCAGTGGGAGAGGAGCTACATCCAGGTCAGCCTGGGGTGTGTGGGAGTGCAGGGGAGGGGCTCCAACCTCAGACATCAGCAGGGAGCTGAGACCAGGGCTCTGGGAATCTCTGGCTCCCATATTGAATGAGTTCCACTTTAGCACAGTCTCTGTTGGTCTTACTGCTTCTTCTACCACATGATGCCCAAGGACACCTGCAGCTCCTCTGTGGGTGGCCTGGTGCAGTTTTTTCAGTTTTCCTGCTTCTTCAACCTCCCTAATGTTCAACAGTGAAGGGTCTGCTCTGTGATGTGGGTTTCTAGGAAGCTTGAGTTACTTTCCTGGTGGCCTTACCCTACCCTGGCCAGGCGTGGTAGTGACGGCCTCTGTTCATCTTGTTTCCACTGCACCCCGAACTCTGCCCCTGGGGTCAGGGTGTGGTGTTGAGCTTGTAGTGGAATTGAGTTCCACCGAGGCGCACAACTTTCCTATGCTGACCTTGACAAGATAGGAGCCAGCTCGGTCTTTCCTCCTCATCCTTTTTCTTCATTTACAGACAGAAGATCACGTGCTCATGTTCTCTTGGGATGTGATTGGGTCCAGTGCTCTGCTCACCTGTCTCCCGGGTGGTCAAGTCCACTGAGAGGACAGAAATTTGCTTATTCAAACAGAGCACTTTAGACTTATATGAAGCACTATAGAACACTTTCAATATTCAACCATAAGTATTTTTAAAAATTCATATCCTAGCGCATGATCATGAACTAACCACCACTACCACCACCACCACCACCATCACCACTTCCACCATCACCACCACCACCACCAACAACAACAACAACAACTACTTGAAGCCTACTTTTTTGGGGGAGGAGAAGGCAGGTTAGCTGGACTCCCTGCCTGTAAGGAGTCTACAGTCCACTATTTCTCCAAGTCATGTGGCTCCAGGGCTGCTCAGAACTTGTGAGGCAAACCCTCCACTGATCCAAACTGTTGAATTCCTTGGATGACAGGAGGTAGGGCCTTTGAGAGAGATGCTATTTTCTCAACAAGACTCCCTGTGCTGACTGACGCTTGGAGCATCTGTGGGCTGGACGTCTGGCTTTAGTATCTGTGTCCCCTTTGGCTTCCAGCTTGGGGTGAAGCAGTCCCTTTGCAGGTATCTGATTAACTCCTGTATGAGGAATCGAAGCAGCCAGGTCCTAAAGGAGTGGATGCCTAGGTTGAGCTCCCGATGTGTCCCCGGGGTCACGGCTTGGCTCGTCCTCAGGCTCAGCACTCTGATGTGGTTCTCTCACATGGATAGCCAGCTTGGCTCTATTACTCAGTGACCATAGAAATGCAGTGCACTCAAGATTTTAAGCTAAAATATTTATCTTCTTTTTTCTTTTCTTTTTTGTGTCATGAGAGTTTTGGTTATGGGGTTACATGGCTTGATCATACAATAGAAAATGTGTTTCAATGTTTAACATTTTATTACAGTAAAAGACACACTACCATTGATCTCCTTCCAATACACCCCTGGCTTTGAGCATACTTATCCCACCCTCCTCACCACTCTAAAGAAGCTCTGATGGTCGTTTTGTGAGTGTCTTTCATTGCACTGTCTTGGCTGCTTTGATGTCATGGATCAATTCACGTGTTTACCTTTCACGGTCCCTTTGACTTGGGGGAAAAGCTAGAAGTTGTACAGTGCCAGCTCTGGTGAACAAGGTGGCTGAGGACACACTAGAATGGTCTTACAATTCTGCCTTTCTGTTGATGGCACTGAGCAGTGGCATTTATCAAGATTTTGATCATACCTTGTAAAGTGACCCATAAAAGAGGACTTCCAGAAAGTTCATCATTTCTACAGTTCACCATTTCTCTAAGTCAGGTGGCTGCCATCAGCAGGAATGATAGGAATAGTGTGTTTGAAGCAAGGGGAGTGTTTTGAGGGAGATGAATGGAGATTTGTCTTTTACTGTAGGAAATTTGTGTCTCTAAACAATCATGTTTTGACCACCCCATTGTACTTCTTTCTTTCTAAACCATAAGGACATTTCCTGTCCCACTGTCTCAAATATGTCAGCAGGGTTGGGAGGGAGACGAGAAGGGTGCCTGGGAGGCTAGACTAGAAGCAGAACAACGTTGTACTTACAGGGACAAAGAGCGGGCCTGGTCTCTGCTCTTGGGACCACTTGGTGGGTGTTGTCTGTTTTATTTTAGAAAGCAAAAGGGTCTACTTCAATAACTATACCTCAGAGGACTCTGTTTCCCCAGGATGAGTAGCGTGTGAGGAAGGAAGAGGGTAGGTTTGGGGTTTATGGTGGAGTCTTGCTTCTCTCGCTTGTGTGCTCTTTGGGAAAACCACTCAAGGACTCTGAGCCTCCATTTCATAAAATGATCTGCCTGAAGATGTATCCAGAAAAGTTAAAATAAAGAAAGCATCTGGTGTCACACTCTGAACAAGCGCTACTTACAATCATGAAGACGGTAGCGACGGCAATTCGTGTCACAACATTGACAACTGGACACGGGGCTGTCTCGTGCATAGACACAGCTGTGCTTTCTCATCAGAGAACACTGGCGACCTGACACCCCTGCGTGATCCTCAGCTGCCACATGTCTCTGTGGGCTGTGACGTGATGGTCTTTACCCCTAAAGTCCAACCGTAACAGGAGAGGCCTACGACAGGTTCATGTCGAAGAAGTGAAACGTGATCATGTAGAGTTCGGTGTTGATTTCCTTTTTCAAAGGGAGAGGTTGAGAGAGAAATTGACCTCATGGCCACTCGGACAGCGACTCGGCTGCTTACTAGAGCCCCGAGCATGTGCGGGCGGGGAGCCGCGCTTAGGGCTCCTTCAGTCTCTGCAGTATCTTCCGGGGCTGGAGGCTAGCATGTGCATGCTGCGTCCCCTCAGTGGATTTCTCTCATGGGTAGTCAGGTTTGGATAGATAGACTCTGTTGTCTCTATTTTGTTGGTTTTTAAAATGAACTCCAAAGTGGAGCTTTCTGTCTAACTTATGGCACCTGAATAGGCATTCAAAATAAGATCTTAACCAACTTCTGGTTCATTTGTTTTTTACATGTTGCCTGTAAATATTTCAGCATGTATGCTTAAAACATAGGAATCCTTTAAGAAAAAAAAAAAACAATTATCAATGTTATATGATTATTACATTTCAACAGCAAATGATTCCTTCATAGCAGTAGATACTCAAATTCCCCCAGTTGTTAAATGTTTGCCTATATGGACGCATACGTATTTGCATATAAAATTTTTAAAAGTAGGTTTATTCAAATCAGGATCAAGATAAAGCACCTACACTGAAATAGGTTGATGTGACCTTTAAGTGTCTTAACACCCTTTTTTGTCATTAGTGTGTGTTTGCAGCACGTAGTGACTGTGCTGTGTGCTAACCATGGGGATCCGGCTTGTGGACAGACACAGTGCAGCGTGACTTTGCTTTGTCCCCTGACCACCTTACCATCCTGCCTGTTTCCATTTGAAAAAAGATCTCCTTCAAGAGAGTTTCTCCATGGCGGAAGGCTTTCCACCCAGACCACTGACTTTGGCACAAGCCCCAGGGCCGGGGGTGTAGCTGCAGCCTCGTCCTCACAGAAGTGGATCTGGCTGCAGAAACTGCTCTGTGCAGGAGATTACTGCCTCTCGCGCATGCTGTCTCTTTCCAAAGGACCACGACATAGTGGTTTGCTTTTTTATTCTTAAATGAAAACACGTTCTTTTGAGACAGGTTTTTTGTACACTGCTTTCAGTGCCCTTATTTTACATACACATATATGGCTGGGATCATCCGGCATATGTAACTCCTGTGATATTCTTTGATCATTTCCATCTTTCTTTTTATGTATTTGGTTGTTGCATGACCTCACTATGCAGCTCGGACTTGTGGTGGTCCTCCTGCTTTCAGCCTCCCAAGCGCTGGGATTACAGGCGTGTGCCGCTAGGCGGGGACTATGGCTGGCTCAGTCTGCCCTGGGGGTGGGGCCGGCATGGCATGTAGTGCTGGAGATTGAACCACAGTCCCTGCGCTTGCCTAAGCTTGCCTAAGCAGGTGCTGTAGTCTGCTGAGCTGTCTCGCTGGACCTTCCATCTCTTACTGCTACACTTGCCACCCTTCTCTTCTTCATTTCCTTTATTCCCTTTTCTCTTCCTATCTCTTCTACTTTCACGTTGTCTGTCGTTTCTCTCCCTCACTTAGATTCAGTGTAGTTTTAATCTGCATTCCTTGGTGGCTAAAAAGATGTTGAACATTTTTTCATATATTTATGGCCATGTTTACTTATTTGTTTGACAAGGGTCATTTGTCCATTGATTGATTGGTTCATTATATATAGTATTTTCCTTTATCTAATATTGGAATACCAGTTAGAAAGACAAGTCAGGTGTGGAAACAGCTTTATCTTCCCCAAAGATCTGTGAAATTTTGCTTTTTGGTGGCTTTGCAAATAGGCAAATCATTATTTTTAATACAGCAAGAATTTGCTGCTTAGCTTGACTAGAGATAATCCACGTCTTCTTTTTAGAACTTGGAAGAAACATGTTATGGTAAAGAAAAACCCCACTGGCCACTCCTGTGCAGCTTCCTGACTTGGGGAGGGGTGCCCAGGGCTTTGGGTGTAAGGAGGCATATCTTGGCTAACAATAGAAACAGGATGCTTTGAGACCCGGGCTCCTGCTTTCACAAGTTCCTCTGTGCAGACTGCTGAGGTGTATGCAGTTGTCAGAGGTGTTTTTTAAGCTCTTAGCAGCTTACTGCCCTCTGCCCTGAGTGGGCTGTGGAGTGGGCTGGAAGAGCTTGAAGCAGCAAAGGCAGAAAAGCAATGGCTTCCTTTTTGCAGGAAGACTCTGCAGCCAGCGAAGTCCTGTGCTGTGTTTCGTATCGAGTGGCCAACTGTCCATCTCATGGTGACCTTTGCTTTGCTGCAAATGAGGCAGAAGTGCATGCTCGCTTAGACCTTTACACCCTCCTGTTTTGCAATTGTCTGTACCCCAGAGTCTTTCCTGTTGGCATTTCATGCATACCCCCCTCCCTCAGCGCTCTGTGCTCAAGCCCTGACACACCTGATTCCTCCCTCACTGGCACCACCCACCTGCAAGGCCACCTCACTGCACACCTGCCTCCTGTAACAGGCTGGGTTGATCTGCGTGGTGCTGGGGGGGGGGGTCTCCTGCCACACAGGGCTTAGGCTGAGTGGGAGGGAGGGCAAGAAGGAAGGCAGAGGTGAATTCTTGGAGATAGCTTGTTCTTGGAGACATAAAACATGGAACGTAGTTAAAGAATGGTACAAAATGGAAGGCAGAGAATATCAGAAGAGATACACAGAGCTGCCGAACTTCCCCCAGAGCAAATAATTCTTTCTACTCTTGTCATTGACAACCTTTAGTAGTTTGTCAAGCTCCATCCCATGCAGTCTCTCATGCGCTGAGAAGGGTAGTGTCACTGTCTCCTTTGTAAATGAGAGAACCATGCCTCAGAGAATGTGGAATGACATGCAGGAGCGACCTTGCTGTGCTAGCAAGGGCCGAAGGCTGCAGAGCCTAGGTCTAACTCCCTGCATATTCCTTATCCCCATCTCTGGACAGTGACCCCAAACATGGGAAGGAGAAACACTCACCTGGCACTGCAGCAGAAATGCAGGCTCTCAGACAGTGCGGCCACTGCTGGTCCCTGGGTGGCTAGTGACAAGGAGGGAGAAGTAGACAAAGAAGAACAGGAGCAGTTCCTCTGATCTAAGCCAGTAGTGCTGTCTGGTGGAAAAGGTAGGTAAGTCTCAAAGTTGGGGTGCACCTCTAATTTTTGTGCTTTGTAATAGGCACATACAAAAGAAGCATAAAATTAGCTGAATCATATATTTATTTCACCCAATAGAGTGCAATTATTGTTACTTGATCAAGTAGAAAGTTACTACTCAGACTTTTTGCATTCTTTTCCCATATGCAATCTTTGCATGCTCTCGTGTATCTTTAAACTGACAGTCGAGCTCAACTGGGGCACCCCCCATGCGGCTACGGACGTCTAAGCACTCTATGCGTAGGATTTCTCACGCTTCAACAATCATGTACAAAATTAATTCTAAGATCACCGAGTGGATAGGGTAATGGGTCAGAGCATGGTGAGGCTGGGTCCCTCGGGTGGGGTGAGGTTGAAGCGAAGCTGGAAAGCGCCAGGGCCGGATTCTCACCAGGGTTGTCCTTCTCTTTTGGGTGTAATGGCCCGCAGCCTCCTGAAGAGGGAGCAGCATTTGTTTTTCCTTTGCAGTGGCAGAGATGGAGCCTAGGGCTTCCTGTAGGCCAGACAAGCACTCCACATGGGCTGCGGAGCAGGGTTTGATGTGGATGGAGAAGAAGCTGTGTTTGATCCAGAGCTGGAAGGATGTGGAGACTGAATAGGTGGAAGTGAGCAGCAGCCTTGATGCCGTGATGTCTCCCCTGAGGGCCTGAGGTGCTCTGCTGTGGCTGCTACTGTGCTGCAGAAGAGGGCTGCCACAGACCAAGCAAGGGTAGCTCATTTCCAGGCAGTCATTAAACTTGTTCTGGAGGTCAGAAGGGCTCCGATTGGTCATGGAGAAGCACGGGCAAGATTGTCTTCAAACGCATTTGCCAAAGTGAAGAGAGCCTCTTCGCTAGAGCAGTCTCTAAACTTCTCTCCTTTCATACAACACGGCAGCAAGTCTCTCTCAGGGGACCCGGGACCATTGACTCCACTTTGCTGTCAGCAGTTATGTGGGTGAAAGTCAAAGTTAGAGCCTCCAGTGTGCGCACAGGGCCCTGCAGTCGCTGGTGTGGAGTAAATGTGTCTCGTGGGAAATTCCACAGGCAGAGCCCTGGTGTGTGTAGACCACTGCTGACTCTGACAGCAGGACCTGGACTGCAAGGGCCTGTGCCTGCTCTCCGCGTGGCCAGCTTGGTTCAGAGTTTGCTTTCCTTATTTAGTTTGTAAACGTGACAACAACAGATTGGAAAACAAAGACGTACCTTAAAGTCCTGACATCCTGATGCGTTGCTGTTTACTTCACAGCGTTTCTGTTTCTGTTGTCCATTGCAAGGGTGGGAGACACATAATTACAATTTGAATGTTAATGAAAAGTTGCTTTTCTCTCTTTCTTCCCCCTGCGTGTTTCCTGTACATTAATAGAGCATGTGGTATATTACAGCTTCATAGAATTTCATAGAATTCTGTGTCATAGTTTGCTAGACATTTAGGTTGTTTCAGAGTTCTTCAGCATATGTGATGGAACAGCATGGAATGACAGGTTTACGCCTCCTTTCTACTTTTGCACTGGATGTTTATAATAAATACCCTAGCCTTTAAATTTCTCACCTAGAAAGCTCTCTGTATTTTTAAACGTGTTGGTGGTTCTGAGGTATCGCATCTGCTTTTCCAGACATAAGTGGTTTGTGAGTGCCCCAGTTTTGCCACAAATCGCCAGCGTTGGGTATGAACATTTATTCAAAGTTTTGCTAAATTTAACTGAGGTAAAAATGTGTCAAGAGTTTTTGTGTATTTCCCCACACGCCTCCCAGAACAGCACTTACATAACTGACCAGAAAGGCAGGGGAGGCCGCAGTGAGCACCCGGAAGCGTTTAGAGGAGGAAGGCGGGTCGAACAGCTTTTCTTGGCCAGCTGATGGTGAGGACCAAACTCAGAGATGTCCAGTTTCCCTGAGTCAAGTCTCAGTCTCCTGCAGCTTCCTGGCAGGAGCCAAGAGCTCCTTTCTGAATTGTAGGAGGTGTGACCAAAAACATGGTGTGTGTTAAGTTAAAAAAAGTGTCACAGTCAATGACACTCATTAATTCTCCTCGTGGAGGCTAAGTGGTGGTGGCCTCCTTGTCCTGAACTGATTCAAAGTGTCTGCCTTTCATGGTCATTTTGACTTTGAGGAAGAGCCAGCTGCTCTATGGTTCCAGATCTGCGGAACAAAATGGAGGAGGACAAACGGTAATGTTTTATTCTTTCAGAGAACCAACTCTTTGATTCATTAATTCTTTGTGCTGCTTTCTTAACTTCCATTGTGTTCCCTGTGTTTTTGGAAGTGTGCTTTTCCACTGCGTGGCCTTCGGCTGCATCTTTCCACACCTTATAAAGAAACTGGTGAAAGAGGACTTCCAGAACTGCTTCAGAAAGTGGCAAGAACACTGGGATAAGTGTGTTCCAGGCAAGGGCGATTAGTGGCAGAGCATCTTTTACTGTGATAACTTTTTAATTTAATTTAATTTTTAAATTTTTTGTGGTCTTTTTTTAGAAAACCTTAAACAATTGTTTTATTTTTGATCATCCTTGTAAATGCCCTAAGGAACATAGGCTCAGTCTGTCTGTCTGCCTGTCTTCTTGTCTGTCGGTCGGTCTGTCCGTCTGTCTGTCTGTCTGTCTGTCTGCTTCCACATCCCAGCTGCACTTGCCTCTGTCAGAGAGACAGAAGGAGGTAGTTATGGGAGAAGTCCTTTAATCAATCCTTGTTTCTTCTCTTTATCCCAAGTGGGGCTGGCAGCATGGTTCCCGATGATGTTTGTGTGAGCATCGTGTGTGTTAATACTTGAAAAGTGCCAACCTCAGCAGCTGGTGCAGGATTGTGCTCAATAACCAGTGAAAATGTGCATGTGTATTCACTTCCAGCACTTTCTTGTGGTTTCCTCTGAACAGAGTGGCCCTTTCTGGACTCTAGCATCCTCATCTGTAGAGTAAGGTGACTGCACCAGCTTCCCGCACGTAGGTGTTGGCACAATGAGAGAGTGTTGCTTTCCTGGAGGATCTCAGCAGCGGCTCTGCTGGCATGAACTCTTCCTTAGATTTGGACCATATTTGCTGTTAGGGTGTATTTTGAAATCAGCAGTGTAAGGTTGGGGCCATCGTGGAACAAATAAGAGGCAACACAGTCTTGCTTTTGAGGTTGCTGAGTGCATAACTTTACGGAATGAAATGATACTTCTTCATTTAGTGACTTCCTCCACCGTTGGTAGCAGAACGAACGGGTAGGTCTATGCAAAGTGTCAAGTGCTGCTTCGTGCTGAGCCTCACAGATCAAAGGCGTTGAAAAAAGCAAGTAAAGAACACAGGCTGGAGGAAAGGCAGAGTGGCTGAGGGGGCCTTGGGCGCAGCTCCGCACCCCTCCTCTCGCGTGTCAGGTGCTCCCCATCTTGAGTCCGGCTGCGCTGGCCCTGCCCAGACAGCCTCCCGGGCCAGCTGGATGAGGCTCCCTCTTCTTCCCCAAAGCAAGCCGTGCTGCGGCTGTAGTTTCCTCTTCTTCACTTCTGCCCTCGAGAGGCGGAGGCACGGAGTGCTGCGACATTCAGGTAATGAGCGTTTGTCAGCCAGAGGGGTGAATTTGCAGTATTTTTTCATGATGCTGAAAGGTGTGCGCACATGCGTGTGTATGCCTGTGTGTGTGCGTGTGCATGTGCGTGTGTGTGTGTGTGTGTGTGTGTGTGTGTGTGTGTGTGAATGTGATGATAGGTGCACCTGCAAGGTGAGGGACATGGAAAGCAAGTGCCACGGTCTGCTTGTGCCGAGGCTACGTGACTGCGACAACTGCCTGCAGTGTGCCAGGGACTTTCCCTCACTTGTGGCCTTGCCACGTGAAGCATCAGTTGCTCCCTCATCCCAGCTCTTTCCTCTCTGTCTATGTCAGTTACCCCCACCTACGCTTTTGGCTGGGGAAAGTCCTAGGGCGTGTCTGCTTCCATTTTCTGGGTAAAATCTGAGCTCTGGGCAGTTTAGCAGAAGGCAGGAGCATTTCTTTCTTCAACACGCATGCCCTGTGGGGTGGAGAAGAGCAAAGGTCCCTGGCTAGCCTTAGGAGCAGTAGGAAGGGGAATGTCCTCTAGCAGGCACGAGGATGCTCTTGGGCCAGAGGAGCTTTGCTAGCTGCAGGTGCACTTTTGGCCCCTCTGCTGGGCCACTGCTCATCTGGGAAGTGGAACCTACATAATACCCCTGTCCTTCACTGAGGACCTGTTGAAGCTGCAAAATGCCACAGAGTCACGTGTGTATGTGTCAGATACTTGAACTTTTAGGCCCCAGGGGAGTCCCCAGCATTTCCTGGGAAACTTGGCCAGATGCTGGAGCCAGGACGAGATTCAAGGGTGGAAGGGAGGACTTGAGAGGGAGCCAAGGAACCAGGATGGCACTTGGCTGTGTCACCAGCCGGGGATATGACCTGTGCATGCCAGGGAGCAGGAGGTGGCGTTAGATCCCTGTAATTCCCTTCCATTCCTTGCCACCCATGTGTCTCCCTCAGCCTCACCTGCTTCCTTATATGTGAGGTTCTGAGCTAACTTGGGGTAGATTGTATTCTGGGCCAGTTGTTGCCAGGGCAAGATCTTTGGTCCACCTCACACTAAAAGTTGAAATTAAATTTCAAGCAACTTTCAGATATCTTGCACCTTACGTGTGCAGAAATTCTCTTTGTCCATCTCTCCCTTTTATTGGTCAGTGCCTTCTTCATGTGTATCCAGCCAAGAAGATGTTTTCCTCTATTTCCTCTCGAGGCCTTCTAGCCTTCGCTTTGCATGCAGGATCTACCTCAAGTTTATGGATGAAATGTGGTGAAGAAAAGGACTCCTCTTCCTAAATAGATATCCAGATGATTCCGGAATCATTCACTAAGACTTTTCCCCCACTGAAGTGGATTAATACCACTGTAAGAAATGAAATGAATGCATGTGTGGGGGCCTGTTCTGGGTGGTGCTGTCATGGATCTGTCTGTCCTTCCACCAGTAACAGCCTCGTGCTTCCTGAGGTTTCATGAGATTCCCTTTGCTATTTTATTTGTACTCCCTTATACATTTTAGAAGCAGCTTGTAAATTTCCACAAAATAGCTGCCGGGATTTTGATTTTTGACTGCATGAAGCTGTAGATAAAGTAGTAGTCAAAGTCCTCTAGAACTGAAGCAACAGTTTTTGTCCTGAGGCTGAAGGCCTGAGAACCTGGAGAGCTGCTGGTGTTAAAACCCAGGAAGAGCCCATGTTTGGATTGGAATTGTCGTGTGGGAGAACCTCCCCTCCCCAGGGCCCCAGCTCTAGACAGCAGTAGAAGGGAGTTCTCTTTCCTTTTGGGAGGGCCAGTCTTGTTCTGTCCAGGCCTTTGATTGGATGAGGCCCTGTGGCATTAAGGAGGGAACTTGATATCATTCTAATGTTAATCAAATGTTCATTCAAACGATGTTCTTATCCAAAGCACCCTCATAGGAACACACTGAGTAATGTCTGTTCAGATATTTGGGCATGTTGTAGATCCTTTAGTCAGGCTGATGCATACAATTAGCTGCCCTAATCACTTGAGGGGCAAAGTGACATGGTAACAAACCTTCTAGTTCATGAGCATGGTGTACATCCTCTTACTTCGGCCCTCTGTAACTTCTCTCAGTAATGCTTTGTCACTTTGAATAAACGCATCTTGCTTATTTTAATGAAACCACTTCTTGCTTTTAGTCTGAAAAATTGATCTTTAATACTCATCATGACAATGTGATGTTTTCCTTTTGTAAGTGGAATAGAAAATGTGTTTCCCAAATATTTGTAAACTTGTACTTTTGAAGACAGAGTTTTTGGAAGGATGATTGCTGGGCAGGAGCTATCATTCTGGACTCAATGATGCAGCATCCTCAGACATTCTTTACAGCAGTGTGCTACTTTGTGGTTGCCAAGGCACACTGGGATCTTGATGCAGGAGAACATCCCCTCCCCAGGCCCTTGGTCTTCATGTGGCTCTCAGAAAGAGACAGAGGAGCTACGATTATAAGGCAATTTGGCTTTAAAGATATGACCTAAAAAAGAAGATATGTTCTAAGAGTCTCATAACTAGCAAATGAGGAGCAAGCCCCAGGGTTCAGGGCTTTTCCTAAGAGAGAGCCTCTCCCTGATAAGAAAGGCCTTCTTGCTAGAGATAACCTTGTGTGATGCTTATGGTAACACATCTCATAGGAACCTGGCTTTGTGGAGATGCCCTTGTCTGTGGTCTCTATAGACCAACATGCCCAAGGAAGAGGGCAAGGAGCGGAGGAGCAAAGTAGACCAAGGTAAATATAGGTAAGACATCGAAGTGGGGAGGAAAGATAGGGTCCCTGTCAGGTCAGATGGGACTTGCACGTGTGCTAGGAAAAAGCGCCTTTCAGACAGGGCCGACTGCCTTTGTGCAGTGAGCATCTTGCATAGTCATCTGTGACATCTGTTTCCCCAAAACAGCAAGTACACAAACCTTACTCCTTGAAGATAGCTTAAGGGTGGGGAGCCTCAACTGGTATTTTGCTTCTTTCCTTCTGAGAAGTTGACCAGAAGTACTTTCAAAGTGGTTCAAAGCTAACTGAGAAGAGACTATGCGTTCTCTTCTTGCCAGCTTTTCCTTCTACCCTTTTTCTTTGCTCTTTTTCTTTCTATTATTCAATAACTACTAGGACCTGAAAACATGGAAATAAGTGAGGTGGTCTCTCCCCTTCGGAGCTGGTAAGTCTTACAAAAATTTGTGGTGGCTACCGACAAGTGATACATTTTGTGATATTATTATAGATTTAAAAGTATTTTTAAAGAGACATATATTGATATATTTATGAATGAAATGTTATAATGTTAGAGATTTGTTTCAGAATAACCTAGAATACTTTGGAGTGGGTAGGGGAGTAGACAAAATAAAATTGGCTACAAGTTGATAATTATTGAATCTGGGTGCTGGGTCCACGGAGGCTCATTATGTGCCATCCATTTATGTCTGTCTTTCTAATTATTTACTTTAAATGAAAATTTCATGTAATTCTGCTTGTCCTTACATGCAGTGAATTCTGCCACTTAGAAATCTAGCTTACTTTTTTTAAAAAATGAATTTGGTTATTACAGTCTAAATTGATGTTGAGATCAATAAAATAATATTTGTTTGGAAAAACATTGGTGTATTGAAGGAGAAAGGGGTCTGTAAGCTAAGTGGTTGCCATCCACCAGTCACTGCTCCCAGGGCATGTGGAGGGCTGCGGAGTACAGAGGAGGGAAGGACCATCCACAGGGTTCCAGGAAGCGGTGAAGCTTTGGAAAGTCCTTGAGTATACGATTAAGTATCAGCAAATTTGGTGAGATCATGGGATTAACAGGTGAGTGTAAGGACAGAGGAAGTGGCGCAAGCAGAAAATGTCAAGGTAGAGTGGCCAGTCATCGCTCAGCATGGCTGGAAAAGGAAGCCGTCCAGAAGTCTCAGGAAATAAGGGTACACATTAGCAACAGCGAGAGTCACATCTGCCTTCCGGTGCAGTGCAGTCACGGGAGGATCAGCTGAGGAATGACCCGGTTCCCTTGGCTTTTTGCAATCACAGTCAGCCAGGTGTAGACTGGTCAGCCTGTATCGTCATGACCCAGAACAGAAAACTCAGCCCCCAAGGAAAATCCTTCGGAAGCCAGAGCTCTTTCCTCAAGCCCTGCAGTTATGTTCCACTCGGCCACAAGCTTCTAGGAAATTCCACACAGGAGCGAGTTGGGCTCTCTTAAATACTGGAGAAAAAAAAATAGTGATCACCTTCAGGATACAGGGAAGGGAGAGGACAGACCAGTTCTTTGCACCCTCTTCTTTCCCTCGGACAATATTCTCTCATCTGCAGGAAAGGGCTGCGGTAACCTAGGAGAAGGTGACACTAGTCACCTGTTTCCAGGTGCTTTACAGCTTTTAATTTATTTAATCTCCCTGAAAATTCTATGTGGCATTATTATTTTCATGTCATCAGTGAGAAAGCTATACCCAGAAGGAGATGACTTGCTTTCTGCCCCTACCCAGCAACGAGGAGAGCCCGGGTTCAGCCAGTCTGATTCCATAGCCTGTTCTTGCCACCATTTAGTTCTTGATCAAGTTTGATTTCCTTGTTCTCTCTTTTTTTCAACTTTTATTAATGCATGTTTGCAGTAGTCTTGCTCACTACTGTTTGTAGCAGTAGTGGCTGTCTCCTCGTGAGAAGTTGGCACTTGCGCGGAGCACACCTTAGTTCTCTCTTCATCCCCTTTCTCGCCCTTCCCTCCCCCTCCTTCTATTACCTGTTGTAAAAGATCGATAAGTGAGATACTTGAGCTTAAATATTGCATGCTTTCTCTAATCTGAGAAATTCAAAATGTTAATAAGAGAGCAAAATGAGCGATAGACAATAAGAAATCGGTTTGATTTCTTCTTCTTTTTTTTTTTTAAATGTATTTGGTACAGGGTCTCACTATGCAGCTGGGGCTTGTAGTGATCCTCCTGTTTTCAGCCTCGCTACTGCTGGGATGACAGGCGTACACCATCATGCATGCTCTCGGTGGCTGGCTTAGTGCGCCTGGGGGCCAGGCTGGCACAGCATGTGGTGCCAGGGATCAAACCCCACTCCCTGTGCTTGCCTAAGCAGGTGCTTAGTCCATTGAGCTATCTCACCAAGCCTTGATTTCATTCCAGTCACAGTCACCAAAAGATTTGGCTTCTAGCTTCTTGATGTCATGAAAACTGAACCTTCCCTAATTCAGAGGAACATGTTTCTCTAGGAGGGAGATAAAGAATTGTCTTGGAAGAAAGAGCCATTGTAGTGGAACTCTGAGAGATGAGTGGGCTTTTGGGAAGTGGAAGTTGCAGAGGAGGAAGGGTCTGTCATCCCAGGCAAGAGGAGGTATTTGGACTATAGCCTTTCTCTACCAGGGCTCAGAATGACAAAATAGAGTGTTTGATGCTACACATTTGTATTATGTTGTGCCAGCCACAGTCTCTGACTTGTAACTCCCATGGCTCTTATTATTTCCTGAGTGGGTAGAGTAATGTTAGGGTGCAGGAGGCCTCTGAAGGTCTGTCTCTCCTTGAGCTTCTCCCATCCTCCTTTTACCTACTCTTTTCCTCCCCACTGCAGGCCACTGAAGCTGGTATTTTCTTTTCCTCAATGTGGGTCACAGAAACTAATCTTTCCTGCCTTTCTTTCTTGGAGCATGCCCTAAAGGAATTGTCTGACCTACAGTTTCCTTTTCTGAAAGTAGATCAAAGACCCGCCTTTCAGAAAAGGGTCTTGCTGGAGAAAGGAATGTTGCACAGAGGTCAAGAACAACCAGATTGGCCCTGCTGGGTTCCCTTGCTTTGGTTCCAGCATTAGATCAGACCTTTTTATTTGTCCAGTCACATGTTTATGTGGTTTTCCACACTCCAGCTAACCTTAGGCCATGAAGGCTCCATGAAAGTCTGAAAGGACAGACTTCAGAGAGCTGTGTGGTCAGGGGCACATGAGGAGATTCCTGAGGGGCGCTGAACCAGAGAATGCGTAGAGGCTCTGCACTCCTTTCCATTTGTCCTGCCCCATGTCTCTCTTCCATCTGCCTCTTTTGCAGTATTTGCTGTACTCAGCTGAGGCGTAGGTAAGTTTGAGCTCTGTGAGCTGCCGTAGCTTATTAATTATAGGTTTTGTTTATGGCAATGTGAGGACTGAAGGTGGACTGTGGGCAAGTTAGGCAAGTGCTCTACCTCTGAGCCACATGTCAGCCCCTGTAGCAAATCCACGAGCCCTCGTAGACAGCTCGTCTTGTCAGAAGCAGAAGTAAAATAGCAGTGGGTAACAGGTTGGCATGTGAAGTTGAAGGACAAACTTGGAGCCTTCAAGTTGTGAGATCTGATGCTGTCTCCAGGTTGATTTGAGGGGACACCCATTGGGGGCTTGCTGCTGAATTGTTTGTATGCTTGGTGTGTGTGTGTGTGTGTGTGTGTGTGAAATCCATGCATATTTGGAGTAAAGGGATCTATGTTGTCACAGTACAGTGGGTAAGCTTAGTCTTCCTTTTATCCCTAGAGAATGCAAATAACAACTGCGTGAGGACTTGGAAAAATAAGAGCAGACAGAGAGGGTCCTGGAGTTTAAACTCAAGCACAGAAGGAAATGGGAAAACCCAGACAATACGTAACAGCAGAGAAGATCCCAGGTTTCCACCCTGCGATGACTCAGGTGGTAGAGTTGCCAGGCAGAGACATAAAGCAGCAGCTTTTTCCCTTTGCGAATCTTGAAATTAATGGAAACACTAAAGTTCTCAGCAGGAGCCGGGTGTTTGATCCCCGGGCCTGCAGTGCTGGTGCTGTCCCTGGGGGGCGCTGAGATGGCAATTGAGACTGGGCTTGGTGGTATGCGCCTGTAATCCCAGCTCTTGGGAGGCTGTAAAGAGGTGGATCACTATGAGTCCAATCTAGTAGTGAGGCTTTGAACACTCTGTAGACCTTTCCCTAAAATACAGAAAAAAAACCCAAGTTCTCAGCATGGAGATAGAAAGGGGTACAATCAGATAGAAATCTTGACAGTGAGAAGATGATGCTGGGCCTACCAAATTCACTGGATGAGTTTAGCTGCAGCATGGAGATGATAGGGAACGCAGGCAGCGCACTTGAAGCAGATCCGTAGACAGCATGCAATATGAAATGTAGGACAAAATTGGGGGGAAATGAGTAATGACTGGCAGCACTGTGCAGCAATAGCAAAGGTTTGAAAATTTGTTCATCCGCATCTAATCCTGAAAGGTGAAAATAAAGACAGTGCTGCAGAAAAACGTATTTGATGGCTGTGGAGATAGCTCAGCAGCATAAGTGCCTGCCGGGTGAGTGTAAGGTCCTGACTTCAATCCTCTGTACACAAGAAAATAGAAAGAAAGAAAGAAGACAAACATATTTGATTGAAGAATGGCTGAAAATTTCACAAATTTAAGGAAAAATATGAAATCAGGAAATAAAGAAGCTCAGTAATCTCAAACAGGATTAACTCAGTGACAACTATTCTGTCACTTACTTCATCATCAAATTTCTGAAAAGTAAACTTGAGACCACACTCGTAATGACTGGCAGCACTGTGCAGCAATAGCAAAGGTTTGAAATCAGACTTACATGTGTGGACATCATTGTCTCTCTAGTGTGAGAAAATGAAAGAATCAGTAGGGTCTAAAGAGATTAAAAAGATTTTAAAAATCTTAAGAGCTTCCAGAGAAATATAGTGCTTTGCATGTAACAGAGCACTATTCAAATGCTTTTAAGTAGTGGAAGAAAAAAAAAAAAACCTGTCAACGCAGCATTTTATTTATTTATTTATTTATTTATTTTTGGCGGAACCAGGGATTAAACTCAGAACCTTGCGCTTGCCAGGCAAGCGCTTATTCTACTGAGCTATCTTCCCAGCTCCAACCCAGCATTTTATACCTAGAAAAAAAAAAATGCCCTTCAGGAGTGAAGGTGAAATAAAGATGTTTTCAAATAAGGGAAAGCTGGAGTCTGCCATTTATTCATTTATTTATTTTGGATAGGGTCTTGTTCTATTGTTCAGGCTGGTCTTGAGTTCACTGTGTAGTCCAAGCTGGCCTTGAACTTGTGGCAGTCCTCCCGCCTCCGTTTCCTGAAGGGTGGGGTTACAGATGTGCACATTGTGCCCGGCTTGGGACTGCCTTAGCACGCCTGCTCTTGAAGAGATGCTAAAAGGACTTTATCAGCCCAAGAGGAAGCCACACCAAGGGGAGAGTTTCAACTTGGCGAACACAAGATGAGCAGGAGAAATGATAATATTAATACATTTCTCCAAGTAAAACATGCACACGCAAAGATTACAGAAGTTGACAGAACGCGCCTTTGGTTTCGTGATCACACAGGGGTACCTACAGACTACTGCGATATTTCAGATATATTTCCTTCGAGTACCTTTTCTCTGACTCATCACTTTTCTCTTTCTTGATTTCTCTGTTTACTGGTGGTTTGGCTCTATTCACCCTCCTTCCTCTTTTCCTACTTTCTGCTTTCTCTGCTTCCAAGTCTTCCCCCCATCTTTCCTTTCTCCCTTCATTGGAGACATGGATTATCTGATTAGCTATCTAGAACATATAAAGAACTGACAAAAATCGACTCCCCAAATTCAACCAATCAAAAAATGGGCATCTGAGATGAATATACACTTCTCAGATGAAGAAACATAGATGGCAAATAAACATATAAAAAATGTTCAACATCACTGACCATTCAAGATACAAAGTAAAAGAACAGTGAGATTTCATCTCACTCTATAAAAATGGCTGTTGTCAAGAAATTAACCAACAACAAATGCTGGTGGGGATAAATGAACGCTGCTGTTAGTGGGTGTGTAAACTGGTGCAGCCACTGTGAAAACCAGTGTGGAGATTCTTCAAAAAACTGGGTTTGGGTATCTTCTCAGAAGAATTAAAAACATTATACCACAACGATATACGTGCACTTATGTTTATAGCAGCACAGGTTGTCGTAGCTAAATTCTGGAAACAAGCCAAATGCCTATCAACCGAGGAAAAGACAAAAAAAGATGCGTTGTTTTTATACAGTGGGGTACTACTCAGCCATAAAGAAGGAAAAACTTGAGACTTTTATAGGTAAATGGATGCAACTGGAGACCATACTCGTAAGTGAAATAAATCAGACTCACATGTGCTGTCTCTCTAGTGTGAGAAAATGAAAGAATCAGTAGGGTCTAAAATGTACAGTAGACATAGTGAAATGGGAAGAAATTGTTCACAAAGAAAAAGGAACTAGGATGGGAGAAACAGGAAAGGGCAATAGGGAAAGGGGAAAAATGAAAGTCAGTGATGCTATTAGCGTCTCTTAGTTCATTAAAGAGAGAGATCTGTGCTAATATGGATTGAAGAAAGTTCTATGCCTACGTCTTGCACCCTCAGCAGCTACTTTAAAGATAACATGTAATGCATTAACTATTGTTATTTTCCCATTATTTTACTATGAAGTGTTTTTCCCCTTTTTTGTAAAATAAAAAATAAAAAATTATCTATTTGCATTGTATTGTGAATTTTTTTCTGATGTTATTTAAAAATCTTAATAATTTCTAAACATTAGGCTGAAAATGGTATGTTATTGTCATTCTTCTTCTTATTGTTATTATCATCATCAGTGGTGCTAGAGGGTGAACCTGCATTTCACTGAGTTACATCTCAAGTCTTTTTTAAAAAAAAAAATCTTAATTTTGAGACAGGGTCTTACTAAGTTTCCTAGGCTGGTCTTGCACTTGTAATCTCCCTGTCTCAGCCTCCTATATACTGGAGTAATAGGCATGCAGCATTAGCTTATAGTTATATTTTGAAAAATAAACGTGACATGCTCACGGATGCAATGATGTCATGGCTGGGGCTTAGGTAAAGTACTGAGGAAGCAAGATTAGCCAGGAGTTGATTCTCAGTAGGGGAGCCCCTGTGACTCATTAGCCTATTTTCTGTCTCCATATAATTTTTTTTCAGTTTTTTGGAAAATCTTCACAAATGTGATTTTTAAATTGCTTGGCCATCACCCATCCCATGGACGTTCCGCAGTGTGTTTACCTATTTTTCTTTGGTTGGTAATTGGGCTCATGCGTGGGCTGAGACAGCACTATAGTCTTTGCAACTCTTTCATTTTTGGAAATGGATTTACTGGGTTAAAAGGGAATGGGCATTTTGAATGCTGTGTTCATCTTGTATAGTTGTCTTTCAGAAGAAATGGGTCATGTGGACTTCCAAGAGGTATGAGAGTGCCCTTCTCAGTGCTATTATTTATGTCTTGAGGGAAAATATATCTTATTTTGATGTGTGTTTTTTTAATTCCCAGGGACACTGACCCCATCCTGCCACTGAACTGATTCTCATCATTTTCGGGAGGCAGCCAAGGGAGAAGTAGAGAAAGTAGATTTAATGTTCTATCTCCAGGATGGGAAGCAATCCTAGAGTCCAGACACAGCAGCCCTGGGTTCAAATCTGGACTCTGCTGCCTACTAGCTATGGCTTTTATGCGACTTGGGTCTCTCTGATTGACAGATGGACAAGGGAAGTCATGCTGACCTTCGTGAGCTGTGTGGTAATAGAGGTTTATGGAGAAAAATCTGGAAATGATAGCTCTTGCTGTCCTTGGGAATCTTAGTATCAGGTTATAA
>NDGM011021514.1:156-12493 GCA_002564305.1 Octomys mimax
CACCTGAGGCTGACAGCTTTGTGGAAGCAGCCACTTAAACAACTGAGCTAGGGCCAAGCCCCCTAGATTTCTTTTCACACACACCAAAGCTCCTATTTTGGAAATGTGATTTAATTCAGTAGATCTTGCTTTTCATACCAGTTGTAATGAGTTGGGCATATTCTCATTTGGAGATCTAGTGTTTTCTTGTGATTTTCAAGGACAATTATCTTAATATCATAAATATAAGTAGCAACAAAGTACATATTGATTTTAAAAAATCCTGTCTGTTTGTCTATCTGTCCATATGTCTGTCTGTCTGTCTGTCTGTCTATCTATCTATCTATCTATCTATCTATCTACCTATCTATCATCTATCTTTTTCTGATAATTGAATAATTGAAGATTGAGCACAGGGCCTTGCAGGTCTTCTGCCACTGAGCTACACTCCCAGCCTGTTCACCACTGTGTAACAAACTACCCCAACGTGTAGTAGCTTAGTAGTTTCTGTCTCCCTCTCATTTTTGCACGTAAGGAGTACTTCTCTTGGAACGTTTAACTTGTATTCTTTCATTTAATTGCAGGCAGATGATGAGTTGAACTGGTATAATCTGAAGATCTAACGAAGCTGGACCTTCAAGACATTGTCTCTTACTTCATAAATCTGGAATTCCATCAGGCAGAAAGATCTGGCCATTAAATAGGCACATTTTTGCTTTGCTTTGGTGAATTTACAGAATTAGCAAGTATTGCTAATTCATCTTTAGGGTTTTAATATGTCTGGTGATTTCAAGCCTTCCTTGCCATTTTGTGTACTTACAAACCCACACCTCCTTCATGAGAACTGGGTTCCTTATACTGTATGTGGGCGGGAAGAGAGGCTTTCTATATATGAGTTGTGCAATGTCTTTAATTTAGAATGAAATTTTACTAATATTTTAGAAATTTGTACTAATAATACAGGCCCAAACTTAAGGTGTTGGCATAATATTCTTCAGTGTTTAGAAGTTCATATTCCTGTTTCATAATTAATTAACAAAGACTTTACAATGCTCCAGATAGATATCCCTTAAACTTTTTTCTGAAAATAAAAATCATGACATAAACTTTCTTTTGGTATACTTCTGTAGCCCATAGAACTTAATTTTTTGTATTTAAATTTTCTCTCAATTGTCTCAATTTTTCTTTGTAAGGAGCTTTATGTGTACAAATTGTTTTACCTAGATCTTGAAGTCTGGGTTATTTGTATCCTTGAGAGTTTCATTTGTTTTTGAGTATTACTGGAACCCATTATTGTTTTCATTTAAATTTTTTATTCATAACAAAAGATAACTACTACATGGAGGAATTAAAGATTATATATAAAAATGGTGCACGTATGACGTGGTATAGATTTAGTGTCATGGCTGGTTTTTAGTCATCTGGTAGGAAGGACTTCATGTGTCACTTGAATCAAGCTTCATGTGTCACTTTGGGCTGATCATGTCACTGATGCAGATATTTAGTTTGATATTATATCCAGGCTATCTAATTTCAACACCTGAAAGTATAAAAGCCCTTAACTAGAGAAAAACAACACTTGGTCTGCATCACCACACTTTGTCAGATGGGGGAGCTCATGTGGTAAGAAATGCTCATCAGAGAATGAAAATGTCTGAGGGCTTATTCCTAAATTAGACTAATGACTACTTTTCTTGTCTAATTTATATGTAAGGTTCTTTTTTTCTGGATTTGAACACTTTGTTTAAAAATTTTTCAAAAATGGAAACTGTGTTGTGCCAGAGATTTGCAATTTTGTTCTGGATAGCATTTCCTTGGTTGCTATGTCAGTGGTCCAGCATAATTTAACTGTTAGATCAAACAGTAATTTTTAAAAAGTTTCAGTGATAATACAGCAGCAGTTTTGAACATATGAACTGAACAGAGCTGAATGCTAATTTTGATGCTTTCACTTACCCATTTGACCTTGAACTAGTTATTTAATCTTTATAAATACTGATATCTTTATCTGCAACTATGGATACACTTCTTTTGCAAATTTAATGAGATATATCTGAGTACCGGATGACTTCATTTGCCTCTTCATAGGCACTTTCAAACTTTTTCCTCTCTGGTCTCCTTCCTGGGAGGCTGACCTCCATGAACCATAGGAAATGCCCTTGTCCTTTGCTCAAGCAGAGGTTTGACCAATAGCAATTCCACAGAGGACATGAGAGGAAGAGCAAAGGGGAGGTGTGAGATTCATTCTGAACGCTTGCTCTCCAGCATGGCTTTAGTCTGCCTCTGTATCTTTCCCAGCGTCTTTCTATAAAATCTTTTCCTCTGTTTGGAGAATCTGATTCATTCTTTTTCCCCGTTAGGACTAAGGACAGATAACAGTGGCTGCTATTACCAGCCCCAGGGCATAATCCATAATCCTTTTGATAAACTTCCTTAGGAAAATCCTAACATTCCCATGTCTTCTGTTTTCTCTTGGGATGCTGACTGATCCAGTGTTTGCTCAGCATAGTTCCTTGTAAATAGTTAGTGTCTCACAACAGTAATCATTAATTTTTTTTTTTTCTGTATTTTAGGGAAGGGTCTACAGAGTGTCAGGGTATCACTGCATAGATTGGACTCATAGTGATTCTCCTGTTTACAGCCTCCCAAGAGCTGGGATTACAGGCTCATGCCACCACACCCAGCCTCAATTGCCCTCTCAGTGCCCACTGGGGGCATGGCCAGCATGGCAGGCCTGGGGATTGAGTCCTGGCCCCTGCACCTGCTTGCAGGTGTTTTAATCCACTGAGCTATTTGGCTGGCCCAGTAATCATTAATGACTTAAAATATATAAGAAATTATATAATATATGTACAATTGTTATAGTGAACAAGCCTAATGCTTGGACTATGGTAGAACACTGTTTAAATGAAAGACTGTTCTGTCCTAAGAAAAACACTTTAGCATCGCTATGGTTTGTCCATGTACTCTTTGTGATAAGCCCACAGTCACGTTAGGGTCCATACACACATTCACATTCAGCAATTTAGAAATCCTGACTATATAATAATAAAGATATGACCTCAGTTACCTCTTTTCCTATTTCCCAGGTTGTACCTGCTCCGGTGTAGCTCATGGCTATACTGAGGAGGCATGAGTTTCTGGTTCTCTCTTGTATCATCTATCACTACCTGTCGTTTTGGAACTGCCAATGTGAAGGGTGAGAGGAAGAAGTGTGTTGCGAGGGCACTTTTGGGTAGGTGGCTTCAACTCCTCTGGACAGGGTTGATGGTAAAAGTTGATACCCCAGCATGGCACTGGAGATAGATGAAGCTTGAGTACTTGTGGTCTTCAGAGGTTTCCTACTGAGCTTTTATTCTTATATTTCCATCACTCAAATTTACTATTTCTTGTTCAACTACCACATACTTCCAGCTGCTTGCCATTCCTCCCACTTCCAAGTATCCCTGCTGACTGAGAATAAAGTTAGCCACTTGTTCTTACATTCTCGATCTTGATACAAACCTGAGGCAAAACACTGAAGCATCCTTTTGCTCTGATGCACAGCAGGAATCTCTGTGGCTTTTCCATCCCCATAGCTAGACGGTTCCAGATTTAAGGCAGGAGGCAGGCCCTGTACCCAGACCAGTTATCTTTCTCAGGCCAGGTCAAGCACAAATTTTCTGTCTGTAATGGCAGGGAGGATATTTACAAGCTTTTGTAGGGGTACCCTGAAGCTCTCCAATTATATTTTGAGATAGAAGGCAGTATAGCACAACCTATGTTCAAAAGTGTTCAGAGTAGAGTCTTCTCCAAAAGCAACTTGTCACCATATCTACAGTTCCACCAGCTTTCCCAGTAAGTTTTACATTCTCAGTGGAGCTGAGGCAGTCAGCAACCAGGAACAGGTTCAGGAAGGGCTTTTCTATGGTAAATTTTAACAAGATGGGTAATTTATCACATCACCTTCATTATAGGACATATATTTCAAACGTGATTTGTTTTCATTTTAGCATAAAACTTTAGTTGTTGGGACATGGCTAAACTAGAGCTTTTTCATAGGTAAAAATTGGTGCTGCATGATGCGGGGGAGTCAAAGATACAGGGTGTCATCTTGCACTCTAGAATTCATGATACAAAGGGAAAAATGAGACACAGATAGAAAGAAACTATAGGGGCCAGGAGGATAGCTCAGCAGCATAAGCACCTGCCTTGCAAGTGTAAGGTCCTGAGTTCAATCCCTGGTACCAAAAAAAAAGAAGAAACTATAATGCTAAAAAGTAAGATAAAGCAGGAACTTACAAGGGAGAAAGTATCGATTCAATCTAGGGGTTCAAGGACCTAATGCATACTATTATGTAAATCTAAATTAGAGAAAGAAATGATTGACAGGTTTCTTGAGGCAAAACCCCTCCTCTTCTGTGGAATCAGTGTTGTGCTGGGTGATAAAGGGCCCACCTCACAAACTTCCTCAAAACCAGCAAGCATTATTTTTGCAGTTCTTTCTCTAGCAACCAAGTGAGGATGAGGGAAGGCCTGTCTTCTCTAATAGCTGGATGGCAGACATACATTTCACATAATGGACTGGTAAAATGTTGAACTTAGAGCACAGTTTTGATGACTGCTGAGTCTGTTTGCCCTCTGAAACTGTCAGAAGCAGAAAGGTTGTTGCTGGATGACACATAGGGAGAACAGCTCAGAGTGCTTAACATTCTTTGAAGGTGATATTCAGATGTTTCAGGAAAGACAACGCTTTTAGAGAGAGGCTGAAGGCTGCATCCATTAAGAATTAAAGTGAAGAGGCTGACACATCCGTGTCTTATCAAAGACGGTGTTTTCTTTAAAACTCAAAATAGAATAATGAATCTCCATGTAGCCTTCTCCCTCAGGAGGGATCCATTACATTTTGTCTTATTGTTTTACTCTGAAATAAATATATTTTAAACAAAAAGCTTAACATTGGAATAGAAATGTATTATGAAGTATTTTGGTACTGATCCCCATTTTGACTTCAAAGATTGCAATGTAATCACATATGTGAAATTTCTCTCAATTTTAAATTTGAAGGCACAAAGTCTTTGATAAATCTGGTTGAAAATCTAACTTTATTCTTCCATTTATATATTAAAAATTTGAAGAATAGGGAATTAAGTGTTTTACCCTGTATTTTTAAAACAGTCTTGTTGCATTATCAGACCAAAAGTTTTATTGCTTCAAAGAACAAACAAGTGATGTGGTTAGACTTCTCATTTTATCAGCGGCACGTAATGTCTAGTCTAAATAATTTGACAGTAAGCTGATCAGGTTCATTTATTCTTTCTTCTTGTTGTTTTCCTCTGAGCTTTAAAACTCATTCACTCATTCATTCATTCTTTCTTTCAGAACTTTATCTAGACGAATTAAGACCAAGTCTTTCTATACCATGCCTAAGATAGTATCTGGAGTAATTAATAATTAAATTTCTATGAGGCACTGATATATAGCAGTTTTGCCCTTTACCAAAAATAGGAACATGGAATTGTCTACGAGAGCTTATCTGTGTTGGCCATAGTGATACATAATTCAGTGTTAGAAGATAACAGCAGGACTCTAGAGGGCAAAGCTAATCATAATCCCAGAATTTAGCCCCTTTCTTACCCAGTAGCTACACAAGAATAAGAGTGAAGAGAGCATTTCTGTTGGTCAGCTTTCTCAGTGCTGGAACAAAACACTTGATGCCCCCAACTTGAAGGATGTGAGATTTATTTTGGCCCATGGCAGTTGGAGGCAGATAGAAAGCAAAAGAGCTAGAGGGAGAGATACAGTTTTCAAAGACATTTCCCCAGTGACAATAACAAAAGATGGGTCAACCAGTATTACAATGATTCAGACCCAGCCCAAGCTGGGATTTGTGAACTAAAAAAATCTTCATTTCCTTGTTTTCCTGGCCTGGCAGACAACTCAGAGTTCACAATTAGATTTACCAGTGGTTTCTCCCCTTGATTTTTTTGTGAGGTGAAAAGCCAAATTTAATTCTAACAAACACTTCCACTGCTGTCCTTAACCCCAAGTGTAAACCTGTAAGAGATGAGCCTTTACAAACAAAAAAATTGATGTTTCCCTGGGTATTTCATTTCAAGGACCTATTTGTAACATTAAATTAAATAAAAAGTCTTTTACTGGATTGATGGATATTGGAGCTGATGTCATTGTAGCAAATAGCCAATCATGGCCCGCCCTCTTCTTGGCTGCCTAGATCCACCTCCACCATTGTGTGAGGCTCCTTTCAGTCTGTTTGACAAAAAACACAGCCAGTCCCTTAAGTCAGCCATGATGGACAGATAGGCATTGTGACTCCCTTTATTACATACATCCCTTCCTGTCAAAGAAAGGGACATAGACCTCATTAAAAAGATGGGATACTCTCTTAGTTACTTCTTCCCCTCATAGTTACATGTTACCTGGTCAAGATAATAGGTAATATAACATCAAAAAAAAATCAAAGGCTTAGATTAAAAATTTATGGGGCAAGCTTTGGCCAGAGCATTCCAGGTACATAGTACATACACCTGCATGGCGGGATAGTCACCAGTCTAGAAGTGCTCAGAACTCTGGGAAAGTAGCATGGACAGAGGAATACAGGTACCCAGTCCACCCCTCTACATCATAGGACTAGCAATCATCTCAGAAGTGCTGGGGACCCTGGGTAACTAGCTTGGTCAGAGGAATCCAGGTGCCTGGCCCATTCCCCTCCATAGTGGAAAAAATTAGCAAAGAGATAGCAGAACTGAAATAAACCTTGAACAAATGGACTTAATAGATGTTTACAGTGTTCCACCCAACAACCTCTGAATGTACATTATATTTGGCTGCACATGGGACATTCTTTAAAGCAAAATACTAGTCCATAGAATATGTTTAAGTGAATTTAAGAGGATTGAAATAATCCCATGCATATTATCTGACTATAGTGTAATGGAAACTGGAAATTAACGACAAAAGAAATTGTAAAAACCTCATAAACTCGTGGAAATTAAATAACACTCTGGGGCTGGGGAGATGGCTCAGTAGAATAAGCGCTTGCCTGGCAAGTGCAAGGGCCTGAGTTCAATCCCCGGTTCCATCAAAACCAAAACCAAACCAAACCAAACCAAAACAAAAACAACACTGCTGAATAAGCAAGGGGTCACAGATGAAATTAAACAAAAAAATATCTGAAATAAAAAAAATTCAAACACAACTCCCTGGAATTTGTGGGATGCAGTGAAGCAGTTCTCAGAAGGAAATATGTAGATGTGAAATATCACATGAGGAAAACAGAACAAGAAGAATGGAGTACTCCTTTGCTGTACCTCAAGCTTCTACAGAAAGAAGAGCAAGTTGAGCACAAAACCAAAATAAGGGAGGGAATTATAAAGATCAGAGCAGAAAATAGTACAATCAAGACAAAGAAAATAATCAAATATTAATGAATCAAAGAGTTAATTTTTGAAATATTAAATAAAATTGATAAGCCCCTAGCCAACCTCATCAAAAAAGGAGAGAAAAACTCAAACTTGTGCAATAAAGAATAAAAAAAGATGAAATTACTACAGGGCCCATAGAAATATGGAAGATCAATAGTTACCTCCAAAATCTTTATTGTCATAGGATGTACAACACAAAGGCAATGGACAGATTACTAGGTGTGCATGAATTATCAAAACTGAATCAAAAAGAAATAAATATTCTGCATAACCCAATATCAGCGAAGGAAATTGGAAATGTAATTAAAAACTTACCAACAAGAAAAGCGAAGGTCCTGATGGATTCACAGCTGAATGCTATAAGAAATTTGGAGAAGATTTAATGCTAATACTCCTCAAATTCCTCAATGAAGTAAAAAAAGAACCAATACTCCCTAACTCATTTCTGGTGACAAGTATTACACTGATCCAGAAACCATAGAATGACCTGACCAAAACAGAGAACTATAACCCAATCTCCCTCATGAACATAGATGCAAAAATACTGAATAAAATACTAGCAAATAAAATGCAGCAAATTATTGTAAGGGATGGTGGCCCTTGAGCGGTTAATCTTAACCTATGCCAAAGAAGCTCTAGTTTAGTGACAAATTCACCTTAGAAATAGGAGAAATTAGGGGCCGGGGCGATGGCTCAGTGGAATAAGCATTCCTTGGCAAGCACAAGGGCCTGAGTTCAATCCCTGGTTCCACCGGGAAAAAAAAAAAAAAGAAAAGAAATAGGAGAAACTGAGGCAGAATACACTCAGTGTGACCCTGCCTGGAATGTTTTAGTGATAGGAGGATGCCTGGGCTAAGTCACCCTGTGTAACTGTACTAAATTGCCCTAATCCTTCATTCCTTCTCCAGCCTTGATAAAACTTCACAAACATGAAAGAGATAAAGGAAGAAACAGAGCTAATTAAAGGAAGTAGAGTCAAACCACATGTTGCCCTATGTTCCTATGACCAGACTGTAACCTGTTCTAGTGACAGCCTATCAAACCCTACACTGGTAATCATGGCTTTCCATTGTGGTTGTCCTGGAAACTGGAGAAAATGTATAAGGAAAAGTGGAACAAAGAACTGAGCCAAGCGTGATTCCATTTCACTCTATATGTATCTTGCAGTTGGTCGCCGGCAATAGACTCTGTTATTCCTAAAATACAATCTGCTGTGTTAATAATTATGCTACTTCATTATCAAGAAGATTATACACTAAGACCAGCTGGGATTAATTCCAGTGATGCAGGGATGGCTCAATATATGCAAATCTATAAATGTAATATACCATATCAGCAGAGCCAAAAATAAAAACCATATGGTCATCTCAATAGACAGAAAAAAGAACTTTTGACAAAGTCCAACAATCATGCATGATAAAAACCCTATGGAAAATTAGAATAGATGGTTTTACCTTAACATGATGAACCCATCTATGACAAACTGACAGCCAACATCATTCTAAATGGACAAAACCTCAGCTTTCACTCTAAAATCAGGTACACAAGGATACCCACTAGCACCATTCTTATTCAATATACTTCTTGAAACAGTCATTAACCAGAGAAATTAGATAAGAGAGAGAAATAAAAGGAATAAGATTTGGGAAGGGAGAAGTTAAATTATTATTATTCACAAATGACTTCATACTTCACATGGATGATCCAAAGAACTCCACCAAAAGACTCCTACAATTAATAAACAAATTAAGTAGTATAGCAGGATACAAAGTCAACATCACCAAATCAGTAAATTCTTCTACACAAACTCACTGAGAGAGAAAGTAGGGAAATAACACCCTTCACAATAGTAGCCAAACATATGAAATACCTATTAATTAATCTAACAAAAAGGTAAAATTGTAATCTATACAATTATACAATACTCTGAAAAAAGAGATTGAAAAGGATTTAAGTAAATGGAAAGATCTTCCTTGCTCATGGATAGGAAGAACCATCATCATGAAAATGGTCATATTCCCAAAACTGTTATATAGATTTAATGCAATCTTAATCAAAATACCATCAGCAGACCTCCCAGATCTAGAGAAAACACTATTAAAATTAATTTCTAAAACTTGAAAGAATAAATAAAATCTGAAAGGTACAATACAATATATATAGTAAAAGATAAAGAAACTGCTCAAAAGGAATAGTGATGAGGGAAATGAGAAAGAAAAGATAAAAAAGAATGGGTAATAATATTCCGTATGTATATACACAAGCTAGCTAAGATGCTGATGCTACTAATTTCTATTAGTTTTTTGAAGGGATCAGTTAATATTTAAAATGTTTATTTTGATCAATTTCACATGCTTATATGTGGCAATCTGAGACAATTATTGGAGACAATAATGTGAAATATAACAGCCACTGCTGAATACCTATCATCTTGGTTCTATTTATTTATTTATTTATTTTGGAAATTGTGAATCATTTCTAATTTCTTATCTATTATTTTTATTCTTTTTAAAGAAAAACTTATAGGGCTATGCTCTATTAGTTGCACTTTTAATTAAAAAATAGATCTAATTTTAATTTATAATGAATGCCATTGAGGCACCAGAAAGTTAAGAATTTTATAAACATTGGTAAAAAAGATTACAATTGAGTTATCTCACTCTTATTTTGTCACTAGTTTTTAAGTTTCAAAGTTATATTAAGTAGAACTGCTCCCTTCTTTGTTGATCCTATTAGATCCCATTCTAATTTCCCAGGTCTACTGTGATCAGGCAATTATAATACAGATGGCATTGTAAGCCTGCTTTCCATTTTTGATAAAACAATACAATCCCATAAATTTCTTTGTCAAAATTCTAAATATCTACTAAAAATTTAAAATTATAAAACACAACTAGGCAAATTATGTTGTCATGTCCTATGTGTAAGCTCATTTCTAGGTCTATTTCTCAACATAGTTACAATCTAAGTGATCTTAAATCCAACGAGTCATGACAAATAAGTATTACCCCTATGTTCTCTTTTAACAAACCTAAATATGTTCATGTTTTTATAGATACCTGCTCCTATATGATCTATTCTACCTGTCATTCAGGTAAACAAAATCAGTGTGTCATATAGTATTGTGTGTCACCATTTGCTAACTTAAGAGCGTCATAAACATTAAAACCTGATAGGTTCCTGATTATATTAGTAAACATCTTCAAATTTTTCTTGCTAACTAAAATACAAAGCATATTATAGGGATCCTTTGTCATCCTCAAGATCAAACAATAATCAGACACATATGTCTTAAACTAAAAAACAACTATCTAAACAAAAGAAAGGGAAATCACAAGGTCAAAACTTTGCTACATACGTTTTAACTTTTCTGAATGTTGCTTGGCATCACCTCGAAACAAGTGTTTGGAGTGGTCAAACTCTCTGCTGAGACCTCAAACAATGGATATGACAACATACTGTCCACTGTCCTGGGAAAGCCTGAAACAGACTGTTCATGAGGCTTGCTGCCTAGTTATCAGCCAGAGTTTGGTTCAACCACCTAAAAATATTTTCACTACAATGCTTGCTCTTATAGCAGCTTCAGTATATATTCCTGTGGTTCAGGGAGAAGAGTATTGGACCTATAAACCTAACCCACCAAGAGAGGATTTCAGGGCCCATCCCATGCTGCAATCACAGGACTCACATACTTCCTGCCGTTCTCATAGTCACTCGTCCTCAAGCCATTCCTTTCTTTGTGTATGAGTACAACCCAGGTTCTGCCTTAGGTCAAGGCCTTTGTTCCAGATAGCCATCATCATGCCTCGATTTAGGATGCCTTGCCTTCCCATAACTACAAATATGCTTTAATGTCTTTATTCTTTCCATGGGTTACACTAAAAGTAGTAGACTAAAATTAGCTCACTAGAATTATTATAACTTTTCATAGATATACAAATATAAACTTCCTGGGCTGCAATCAAGAGGACCAGAAAGGGCTTCTAAAACCCACCTCTGTAAGTCAGGCTATACCTCCTAAAGCATATTTAACTGTGGATTAATCCACTGAAGAGTATAGCATCCCATGTTCTAAGCATCATTCAAAAGTCTCACCTCTGATCACATGAGACTTGCGGAATGCTTTAGATTTAAACCTTAGTAGGTCTCCTGGGTTCCACCTCTTCTAGTAAAGAACTGGAACAGAAGGCAAGAAAGCTGATGCTGGACTATATGAAGTCTTGGCTAACACTACAGATGATAGGGCACAGTAGTATAATCAGCTTCAAACATCAAGGTATACCTAAGCAGAGCCATGAGTTGGTAGGCTTATGATTTTCCTGATTCGTTAGCAGGTGGGAAAGGCTGAATTTGATTTTTCTGTTGCTCAGCAATCAAGATCTAATAATTTTAGGTAACATCAAAACTGATGGGACATACTTTGGGCAACTTTGGGCATACACTACCTATTTCTCTGATTAGGTAAGAGCCTCCTTCATATTAAAAAAAGGATAAATAAAATTTGTAGTTCACATAATCACAGGGTAGCAAAGTAAAACCCTGATATTTGGAAAATTCTGTGTATACCTGAGAAAACAATGTATTAAGGGCCAGTAATTTAATTTAAATCCTTTATAATGAAACTGTGCTTAGATAGGGCTACAATTATGTTTATAGCATTACCTGGTTGACTTAGGCTTTTTCAGAAAGAAGAGGGAGGGAAGACCTAGGAGAGGGAACAAGCATAGATAGAAGGAAAATCATGCAAATAATTGTTGAGAATGTCTTGCATCATTTTCAAGCACAGCTTTGTCTTTGGAGACATTTTCTTGTCTCACTGATTTCTAGAAGTATATGGAAAAGAAAGATAGCCGGTGTGTGCTCCTTTCTTCCTTCCTTTCTCTTTCTCTTTCTTTCTTTCTTTCTTTCTTTCTTTCTTTCTTTCTTTCTTTCTT
>NDGM011021520.1:0-25160 GCA_002564305.1 Octomys mimax
GTGAGAGAGAGAGAGAGAGAGAGAGTGCACACGTGTGACCCACCACTCTCCCTGACCCAGATGACTCTACCACTCGGAACCACAGCCTCTGCTGGCCAACTGCCCTCCTCTGTGTGCTCCTGTCACCGTCTCAGGGCATCCTTGTAGGCTGGAAACCCTCCTGTGTCTGCTCTTGCACTCCCAACCCTCTCTGGGTTTCACCCGTGGTCAGGAGGGCAACACAGGCCCCTGGGAAGGAGCTGGCACCCGGCCGCCTGCCTGCCCTGATGCTTTGGCTGCTCCGGGGTTGCCATCACCTCTTTGGGGTCCCTGATGGTTGGTGGCACAGGATGTGCCTGGCATGGAGGTCACGACAGCTGGAGGGGCCTGCTGTCCAGCCCACCACCCCATCTGCTTCCAGGAACACCCTGTGCTGTTGGGGTTTTCACCAAGGGGTGAATTCTTTTGGACCAGGACAAGTGAGTAAAGCTGTGCTGTCACCCTCGGTAGACCGACGTCTGCACAGCTCCCTTTACTCAGAGCTATTCCTCCTCTGAGAACCTGTCCAGCCGGGCTGGAGACCACGGCTCCATCAGTGGATTCAGGAATCTCCTCTTTGTTCACTCTGCTCAAGGAAACAAGAGATTTAGGTTTCTGAGGACTGGTTGCCCCTGGTGATGGCCTGGCAGCTGGAACAGCTTGAAGCCTCTGACTGCTCTGAGGAGGCAGCTTGGCACCAGGCTGTGTTGGGACGGGGGGCACCATCATTCTTGGGTCTCCACCCGGCGGGATGCTGTCTCCAGGCACGTGATTCGGTCCTCACACAGCGGGTGGTGGTGCTTCTGGAGGAAGCGTGTGCACACGCATGTGCATACATACACACACACACACACATGTGTACACTCTGCAGGGGTGAGTGCTGGTGCTGCCAGCCCTGCCTCTGTCTAGGCAGAGTGTCACAGGCCCAGGGACAGGAGCTGCGGAAGTGCCCAAGCACTCACCACAGTGCTTGCCAATGTCCACAGAGTCGACAGCTGTGGCTGTGGAGTTGGCCCAGAGTCCACCCAGCAGCCGCCTGCGAGGCCACTGAGCCGCCGCCCCCGACGCTGGCACGCGCAGCTCGCGAAGGTGCCATCCGTCGCTCAGTTTTAGGCTTTTTGTTGCAATAGACATCCAGGGATAAAGTGACCCAGTACGGTGAAGAAAATGGAGTAGAAAACAGATACCTATCGTTTGTAGATTTCCAGCGCTTGCCACGGGATATACAGGGAGTGTCTTGGGGTCCCCAGAGAAAGACTTGTGTCCGCAAAAGACAGCGCTGTGGGAAGTTGCGTGGAAAGTCTGGCTGCTGTCCTCGGAGTAGCCGTTTCGGTTGTCTCCAGCAGGCTGAGGCACATCCTGCCCTGCTGCTGGGAGTGGGCTGCCCCATCACTCACAGAGACGGCGACACGCATGATAGCATTGGTCACAAGAACATCTTCGCTGAACGTTTTGTTTGATCGCTTTCTTAATAGGAGCTGGAGCTGAAGAGCCACCAGTGCGGTTGGTCCTGACCCCCCACGTTGATTAATCCGTACATTTCCAGTCGTGGAGAAGTTCTCTGTAGCTGTGGACTGGAGATAATGATCCGCTGTACAAGTCTCTGAGCCCTGTTCGCTCAGAAGGCGCTGGAAGCCCGGCCCGTATTAATCAGCTTCGCGTCTCTGCATATAATTGCCGCTAACGAGCTAGCCCACGGTCACAGACTGCTAAATTGGAACTGAGAACAAATCTTTCAGGAAGAATGTGCGCCCTCCCTTGCCTCACAGTGCTACCAACGCGGCCATTCCTCACCAAAGCCGTTCTCCGCCAGACCTCTGTCACTCAGCAAAGCCACGCATCTCCTCACTTAAAGCCCTTCATCTCTTTTATTACCCGTTACAGAAACCTCCCTGGGTCACGTCAGCCACCCGGCCCTCCAGGAGCCGGCGCTCTCTGGGAATCGTGATTGTTACGCCATCGCTGTGCTGCAGGACGCGACAATGTCCTCCTCTCTTGCTCACAGCTGTCTTCCCAGACGGACCTGGGCCCCATGACTGACCCCTCCCCACCCTCGCTTTCCAAACACCTGCCCTCAGGTTGACAGGGGCTTCTGTGTCTCCCGATTCTTCCCTGTCACTTCCCTGTCACTCCCGGCTCTCGGGAGTCCACCACGTCCCAGGCCTCCGGGGCTCTTCCTGGTCTCTTCTCCCAGGAGGATGGCATGGGAGCCCTTCCGCCTCAGCTGCCTGTGGGGCCCGGAGGTCTCTGGGTCCCCCTCTACTTTCTTCTGCAGCACCACTGAGCGTCCTCCAGGCCACCTCTGCCCCCTCCCCTCCCCCCTCCCCTCCCCCCCGTACCGGGTGTCTCCCTGACCCCCTCTGGTGTTTGCGTTTCTCCTGTTAACCTCACTGTGCGAAGCCGCACCTCACCATCCTGCACACCCCTCAGCCACGTTCTGACAGCCATGCCCTATCCTGCCACCACCTTTTCTCAAGTCTGGAATCTCAGAATCTGACCCTGTGCCAGAGCTCACCTACGGGCCTGTTATTCTCCGTCCTGGCCCTCCTGGCTGCGCTACTCTGTGGACCAGGGGCGTTTCCATGGCATGCGCTAAGGAACACCCTTCTCTCCAAGCTCCACCCAGGCCGTGGACTGCGCTCAGGAGGTGGGGCAGCTCCGACCTCCCAGGGAGGCGCACGGCTGGGGATCCGTGCTGGCTTTTCCCCGTTACGAGTCTTCTGGCCTGGACGTCTGCCAGCCTATGCAGGATGTGCATCACCTCATGCTTTCTCTGCAGACCACGTCCCTTACGGCAATCTGCTTCTCCATCCTCCCCCTCAACATGTGAGTTCGTCTCAAAATGATTGGGGAAACGAAACAGCACTGTGTCAGGCGGCGCTCCCGATGCCGGGCCCCAGCGCCCAGAGCGCCCAGCCTGAGGAGGAGTTGAATGTGGCTCATGGCTGTGGGGGGCGCAGTCCATGTCTGGCGCACCAAGATGGGGCATCATGGTGAAGGGTGGCAGAGCAGAGCTGTTCGGCCACGGTAGCCAGGGAGCAGAGCAGGGCAGTGCCAGAGGGGAGGGGTGAAGCCAGACACAGACCCTCAGGCCACTGTCTAGGGTCCACGAGACACACCCAGAAGAGTGCATACTAAGCCCCCCCTCAGAGGCGCCCAGGTCAGCCAAGCAACACAGTTAAGCCGAACGATTGCCAATATATCGAGAGAAGCATCGACCCTTCCGCAGCAGGCTACAGGCAGCAAAGCAGACCTTTTATCGCCAGTCACCTGCTTTCTCCCCCAGTGGGAAAGACTTTCTAAACATTCTGCAGAAAAGCGTCTGTGAGCACAAAGGGCCCAGAGCTGGGAGGAACAGCACTGTGGGTCCCAGCGGTGGCCTTGGCGGCTGGCAGGGCCGAGCACATGCGTGACATGGGCCAGGTGCCGAGCAGCGCCTCCACTCCACGGTGAGGTGGACAGAGATGGGACCCCACCCACACAGACGGAAGGTCAGCCTGGTTGTATGGCAGAGTCCAGCCCTAGCACCGGCCCAGAGAAGTGTGTGAGTGAGGGGGCCACAGAAGGCATGCCCTGTGTGGGCTATGGGGAGGAGGGGTGCCACGGGCCCATATGCAAGGCCGCTTGTGACAAGCCCCCATGGCAGGGCCAGGCGGTCTGCAGCTTCCGTCCCCATGCCTCTCACTGGAGCACTGCAGGAAGCAAAGGACTGCTTGGAGGACCACCCCCCGGAAATGCAGCCCTCACCGGGCATGGCGCTGCGGGCTCTTGGCAACCCCGGCGCGCGGGAGGCTGAGACAGCGGAACCGCAAGGCCGAGTGGTCTCGGCAGCTTGGTGACTGTCTCGACACAAAATCAAAGGGGCTGGGGCTGGGGCTCAGTGCAAAGGCCTGGGCTTGGTCCCTCACAATGGAAAAGAAAAATCACTGCATATTTAGAGAGTAACCTATCTCCAAAATTCCTCGGAGGACACATTAATGGCATTGTTTTGGGGACTATGATGGTAGATATGATTTTTAAACACGTAGTGTAAGTCAATAAGTTTTTTGGTCTATGGAACATTTCAGGCAAACAAAATCCCAAATCCTCTATTTCTCCTTTCTAGCCAGAGCAACACACACACACACACACATTCTCACTCACTCACATACACACACGTAAGCACAGAGACAGGACTATCTTGACGTGCGAGGAAAGAACCTTTGTTGGGTTTATATTTTTCTATGCCTACGTCTGTGCTTTTTAAATTTAGCTCCAAAATCATGAATAAAGACACACCTAAAAGTAACAAGAAAACAGGAAAAACCTCTAAGTCAATTTTGATCCAGATTTACTTTAGAACGATGCAATCAAAACAACAAAACAAAACCAAAAATCTAAAAAAATAATACTTAAAAAACCCCACACAGCAGCAGCCAGCGCAGCTCCAGAACATGAAGAGAGAGCCGCCCTCTCCTGCTGATGGGGGGCGGCCCCCGACGGGGCCCCAGTCGGTGAGGAGCCGGATCACACATGGGACCTTGGGTGGCTTTACCGAGGCTGAACGCGCGGCTGAATCCCACCCTGCCACGAAACCGCGTCTTCGGTGCCCAGCTGTGCACCACATGAAAACACACATTTCAGAAATACGAGAACAATTTCCAGTCATCTCGCAGCAAGAGTTTCAGGCAAGTAATCTTTAGACAGCAAAATACCAGAGTGCCACCCGGCAACTGAGCTGCTTAGAAGTTTGGCTGCTGAGGAAGGCGTTGTGGAACAAGGACACAGACGAATCACAGAGTGAGGGGGCTTCTGAGAAACGTGGACGGGCACAGGTGCCCTCCTGGCAGCTCGGGGCACCCTCACTCCCGTGGCCATTCATCTTCTCCTGAGAGGGGGGCAGCGGGCCAGCAGGCTGGTCGCGGCGCCCACCCCTGCGGCAGCTGCAGGCGAGGGCAGGGACAGCAGCGCGGGCCACAGGCTGCTACGGGGGCTGCTCCTCACGGTCTGCCCTGCAAGGCGGTACAGCTGGGGACAGGGCTCCCTGCCTGTGCAGTGTCAGCCCTGATCACTAGCAGTTTGTTACAGATATGCCAAATGCAAACTATGGGAGCCAACTGGTTCCTACAGATGGGCACAGAAAAGGCTCCGCTGAAAGCTAGTCCAGCAGCAGGGAAGCAGCGGCAGGGAAGGAAGGAACCTACGGCCTTCGGGCCACCTGGGCAAGTGCATCGATTCTAGGGGTGAGGGGTGGTAGCAAACCCAACAGCCACGCAGTAGCAAGAGCTGAGCTCGCTGTGTGGGGGAAAGCTGATTCCCCGGAGCCAGGTAGGCAGAGGAGACTGCACGCACAGCCGTGGGCTCTGAACTGACGGCAGCCCTTAGGTTTATAGTGACGCATGTTATCCTTAAAAATTATTTCTCGCAGCTAGAGACAGTGGGTGCACCTCCAGGCAGGTGCGTGGAGGGTCACTGAACTGGGTGGGGACTCGCTTCGCCACCTTTGCTGTCTTAGCCATCCACATTTGGGTGTGCTCCAAGCCTGCACGGATAATAAATTCCACACAGTTCCTTGCACAACAGAACAGGCTGTTAGCTCACAAGTTCAGGAACAGAGTCAAACGTGAAAATAGCATCGATTTCCCGCAGGGAGGGCTCAGCGTCAGGGCATCGTTTCTCTGGACGGGGAAGTGTCAGGGAGGGCTTAGCAGCGACAAGCCATGCCCGGGACACTGGCCCTGGTGGGCCTCGAGGTCGCCCCGTCTCCCTCTGCTGGGCAGGAGATGCCGGAGGCAGGAAAGCTTCTGATCCCCATCGTGGCACCCCTGCCCAGCATGGAGAGAAACAAACACGGTCACACGGCTGGGACCTGTTGCCTGACGACTGGCCATAGGAAATATTTCCAGCGGCCGTCTCAAAATAAAAAAGCCCCTTTGTGCCTCACTGGGGGGCCATGCTCGAGGCTGCTCGGGCCCCACCAATCAGTTTTCCAGCTTCTGTGCAAGTGTCTGCGGGCAGGGGTTTCTGAGCTGGCCAGGAGACACAGACCTGATTACAAGGGCCCTTGGGCATGAGTCCCAGTGTCGCCTGGAGAAGCCACTGTCTGTATTAAGAACGATCCACGTGTGGTGGCCTTTCCCATGTGGGGGCGCTCTCCACTCATGTGGAGACAGGAAGAACACCATAATAGCTCCTTGGGCAGCTCATTTTTAAATATATAACAACTTAAACCCTTTAAGAGGTGCAGCAGTTCCTTGGGTATCCCTTTCTTATTAGAGCATGCTTACAGCAATGACAATTGCCTTCACGGCGGGACCTGGAGTATCCCATGGCACAGCTCGATTCTCTCTATACCCTCCTCTGCTCAGCCCTCCCTGTTCCCTCCAACCCTGTTCCCCTTTCCACTTACAAAAGCTCTATTTCCATTTCCCTTTTAAAATCTCATTTCTCTTCCCTTCTGCCCCCGCCCTCCATTTCTCCTACCTTTCCTATTGGACAAACAGCCTACTTCCCGTGTCATCTCTCTCTCACGTCTCTGTTTCGGGCCTCTCACATAACAAAAGGCCCATGCTATTTAAGTGCGTGTGTCCCGTTTATGCTCCTCGGCGTCACTGTCTCCAGCACGTCCTTCTGTCTCCTGAGCCCGTAGTTTATCCTTCTGTATGGCAGAGTGGAACCCCACTGTGCGTAAGTGCCACACTTTTCTTTATTCATGTATCTGGTCCTGGGCAATAGGGACTTCTAAGATTTAGCTAATATGGCCTGCACTGCTAGAAACAAGGACACACACACGTCATTGTATTTTATGACAGTGTCTCACCTTTTTAATCAAGATGCACCGAAGGCGAAGAAGGAAGCTCCTGCCCCTTCTGAAGCTGAAGCCAAAACAAAAGAAGGTCTGAAGGTCAAGAAGGCTGTACTGAAAGGCATCCACAGCCACAAAAAGAAGATACGAATGTCACCCACCTTCCATCGTCCCAAGACACTGGGGCTCCAGAGGCAGCCGAGATACCCTCGGAAGAGCGCCCCCAGGAGAAACAAGCCTGACCACTATGCCGTCATCAAGTTCCCCCGACCACAGAGTCAGCCATGAAAAAGATCGAGGACAGCAACACATTCTTGTTCATTGTGGATGTCAAAGCCAATAAGCACCAGATCAAACGAGCTGTGAAGAAGCTCTAGGACATTGATGTTGCCAAGGTCAATACCCTAATCAGGAGAGAAGAAGGCATGTGTTCGACTGGCTCCCGATTATGATGCATGGGATGTTGCCAAAAAAATCGGGATCATCTCAACTGAGTCCAGCTAGCTAATTCTAAATATAAACTTTTTTCCCATTAAAAAAAAACACAGGGTCTCACTGTGTAGTGCGGGCTGGCCTCAAATTCACAGTGATCCTCTTGCCTCAGCCTCTTCAGTCCTGAGCATACAGGCCTAGAAGGGGAACAGCTGGGTCAAATGGAGTTTCCCTGAGCGGGCCTATGGCCCGCTTTGTGCACCGACTCTCCGCAATTCGCATAGCACTATGCTGGGCCGCAGTCATGTACTAAAAGAGAGAAATGCGCCTACAAGCCAAAGGAAATACGTCTCCCCAAGCGCAGATTCTGGGAATAATTAGCACAAAAACGAGGCTTTGCCTCACGCTCCCAAGAGAATCAGAGCGCTCCTGCATGCCTGTGGACTCAGAGGCATCATCACCCTGCTGGGCTTAGATGCATCACAGCCTCCTATACTTCGCAAGCCCAGGCAGTCAGTGGCGGCTCACACTGGACTCCACGTGTCCCTGCATCACCGATGATGCACAGCTCGACACCTCCATTCCTCTGGCCGCAAAGCTGAAGTCCTTGGGCCCAGAGGTCCCTCGGGCCCTGGACAACAGGGAGGAGATTGCGGCCTCCCGGCTCCCAGCCCGGTCCTCTCTCCAGCCCAGCCTGTGGCCGGGCCTCCTTGCTTCTCTGCTTTGTGGGCCACCAGAGATGGGAAGGAGCTCACTGCTGTCTTAGGAGAAGCCACGGGGTGTCCAATAGCACAGGGTTGTATGCATGGCACGGATGGGAGGGTGAGGCTGACAGGGAGTACCGGGTGCCTTGCTTGTTCCTAAAAGCAATGTCTGGAAAAGGAGGGCTGTCGCTCCTGACACTTGTCACTTTGTAGACCCTTGGGCTGGCTGTCCCTGCCATGATTAAGCAAACAGCGGCGTTCCAGGCTGGCCAGTGGAGTGTCCTTGGTCCCTCACCAAGGGACCCTATGAAAATCCTCACAGCCCGCAAGGAATAGAGCTGAAAGGAACCACACGGAGGGGGGTGCGGTGAGGGGGAGACCCCTCCCCAGCTGTCCCATGAGGTAATACCACAGCCTGATGACACTGGGCTGCAGCCAGGGGAGACAGCGGGAGAGGGGCCTGCTCAGCCTGCGCCCCCCAGCTCTGGCCTGCAGAACCTGCGAGGTAACAGGTGCTCGCTGTAAGCCACGAGGCACAGCAAGAATTTATTACACAGCAACAAACAGATCAGTTGGCCTACATCAACCTGCTCATTGAGCTCAAGGACTACGTGATTTATTAGGTATTTAATTGGACCAGGTGTTGGACAAAATATTATTTGTAACAGATCAATGCTGTACTAGCTGTAGAACCATTTTCTTAAACCTTTCCTTAAACACTGTGGTGAGATTTTTCAAAGTAATTAATGGCTTTTTCAGAAAACTTTCTCTAAGAAGAGCATGTTCCAGATACGTGTTCTCTCACCTTAGAAAATTACGAAATACAGAATTTTTAAGTGATCTAAGACACAGTACATTAAGTTACTTTCCCTCCTTCCAAGAGTTCTGGTAACTTTCCAGGTCCATCACATCTTCCTCAGTATTAAGAAACGTGGCTAAAGAGTTTGTTTAAGGCAATTTAAAAAAATCTACTAGCAATTAGTATAGTCTTCAAACTAAAAACTAAAAACGAGTTACTGCTCCCTCAGCATCGTGCTTCGTTCCAGAAGAGCCCTCCAGAGGCTGCCGTCGAGTCACGACAGAACGCTCCCTCTACAGAGGAGCAGAGCAACACTCAGCAGCCATGTGAGCCCTTCAGAGCAGGAACGGGCTTTTAAGAAGAACGAAGGGAGAGGAAACTACAAGGTTGGTGCCCCATAAAGAAAATTATGGGGGGCCAGCGAGGTAGCTTGGCGGTCGAAAGCGCCTGCTTAGGCAGGCCCAGGGGACCGAGGCTCCATCCCCGGCACCACATGCCGTGCCATCCCCACCCTCAGGGCTGGCTGAGCAAGATGAAAAAAGAAAATTCCGGGGCTGGGGAGACAGCTGGGCAGCACAGGTGCCTGCCTGGCAGCACCAGGTCCTGAGTGCGATCCTCACTACCAAAGCAAGAGAAATAAACAGAAACCCCCAGCATGGTGTCACCTCTTCTCTGCTGCATTCCCAGCAAGCTGTTTGTAGACACATAAATATCTGCATCCCAGAAAAGTGGGACATGCTGCTTTCTCAATTTTGCTCGATAAATGCTTTCTAAAAACACCTGCAGAAGGTCCTTTTGAGGATAGCAATAAAACAGAAGAGTGACGTGGTTAAAATCAGCTGATTTGTGGATATGCAAGAATGTTCCCATTATAGATTAATATCAAAGGGGTTTAGTACACAAAGGCAGGCCACTTAACCTGCTCCCACGTTTCCTAGTAAGTGGCCTGGAGGATCTTTCACAATGGAGGTGATGGTTTATATCTAGCTGTTTCCCCAAAGCCTGGGGCACACATAGGTGGGCATTTGGGGGCCAATCAGATCATGCGTGTTGGCATCCACTGATGAGGGAGGTGCTGCCGGGTGGCAAGAGGTGGTCCCTGGGGGACGTGGCCCAGGCGGGCTCCTCCCTCCTCTCTCTTTGCCTCTCGGGGCTTCCCGCCTGCCACACCACGCGCTGTTCCCGCTCTCTCACGATGCTCAGCCCTGCTGCCCTGCCTTGGAGCCAGATCACTGTGGCTGGAGACCTCGGCAAACCAGGAGCCAAGAGAAACCTTTCCTCCCTGCCTGGTGCCAGGTGTCCTGTCTTAGTGATGAGGACGTGAGGCAGGGCTCCCCCTTTGTCGCACAGCCTGTCTGACTGACGGCATTTCAGGAACCTGGAGAGCACCCCAATCCAGGGCTCAGGGGTTCAGAGAGGAGAAGACGTCACAAACACACTGACGTGGCACCCTGTGCACACACAGTTCTATGCTAGGACGCAGGGGGCACAGGAGAGAGAGGCTCTGTCCCTGTCTTCCAGCCACTACACAAGACCAGATGCCTTACAACTGGGGCAGCCAGGCACCTCCACTAAGGGCCAGAACTCAAGACAGAAGATAAAACCAATGCACCCACATGCTTCCCGAGGATAAACATCAGGAGTTGATGTTCTAAATAAGTATCAATTATCTCTAAGAAAACCAGAAAGAGCCACTGACCCAACCCCCTACAGGAAAGCCCCTGGTTTGTATTCATTCCCACTTGCCAATGTGATGTGCTTCCCCATTTGATGTCAGTTTAATCAATATTACCTGAGCACTTGTGCTTGTAATCTTATTGGCTGACTATACTTTTGTCCCACCCCACACCTACCTTGCAAGTTCCCATGTTTCCTGCCTAGGACCCGCTCCACATCACGGCTTTGCTCTGTAAAAATTCCTCGGCAACACAGTCGGGATCCCTCTGTCTCTATCTCAGGCAGAAGCTTTTGTTCCCAGATAAATATATCCTGCTGTTAACCTCTGTTATTCCTAAAACTCATTCTTCGGTTTTAGAGAGCACGAGCTCATACCAGACATCGAGCAGCTTGGGAGATTCTTTCCTCTATATCGACATCAGGATTAGTCCAAATGGGGGGGGGGGATGGAGAGATGGGACAAATGCCCTGGAGAGGACACCCAGTCTCCCCTTCAGCTTCTACTCTTTACGGTCTCGCCCATTGTGTGTGTAAACTCCTCCACCACTGTTCTCAGGTGCCCATTGCTGTCATCTGCCAGGAAGCTCTGGCAGCTCTTACCTAAGTCTGCTTATGTGCTGCCCAGGTGGCTGGTTCCAGGGGCCCCTGTACACATGCACATGCACACACACATACACACACACGCGTGCACGAGCGTGTGCCCATTAGCTATTATTGCGTTACAAATATACTCACATACTGATACCAAGCGCAGCTCGGGAAGCCCCTGCCTAACACACTTACTTCACAATTGCAGGTCCAGCCTCCTCTGTGAAGCCCACCCTCATTTGCAAGCTCATTTCCATCTTAGTCTGTCTGCTAGCAAGTCCTGTCTCAGGTCTAACTCCAGATTCTTGTGCAGAATCCCAACATCCTTCTCTTCCAAATTTTCCTCTGAGGATTGAGAATCCTTGCATGGATGCAAGTGACTGCTCAGCCCCTGGGAGGCGTGACAGGTGGATCTTCTCGTGCTAGCAGCGTGACCACAGGCGGAAACACCAGAGCCACTCTAGGATTTGCAGGCAGACTGGTTACGTTGGTGGACGCTGGTGGGCTCACTCCCGGAACGCCAGCTCTGGCCGCTGGTGGTCTAGGGCTCATCCTGGCTGAGCATGCAGGACATGAGAGGCAGTGTGGCTCGTCAGCTGGGGCCCGGCTTATTCAGCGTGCATCAGAGGGACCAGCGTGCGCCACAGTGATGGGCTAGAACAGGAACCGTGACCCGAGCAACTGAGAAACTTAACTGTGCTGCCTGGGGGTGGTAGGGGGCATTTTCTGCTACAGCAGTATCAATTTCTATAGATTTCTCACATTTTTAAAAATCACTTTTATAGTTCTCTAAGTCCTTCCCCAATTCCCTTTATTTTCCTTTGGCTAAGAAAAAAACCCAAACTTGGTCTCACTCAAAACCAATAAACACAGCAGGGCAAGAAATGGATGTGCCACGGCTCCCACTCACAGCGTGTGTTCTGTGTACTAATGACACTAGATCTCTTTATTAAACCCACTGCTGGCTGTAGTGGGATCCCAGGGCCCCTTTTCAAAGGAGTGCTGGGAAAGAGGAAGGAGCGGGTGGGTCCCCACCAGCTGGGAGTACTCCCTTAAACCTGCGACCTGGAGAATCTCTTCCACGACCTCCCCGCGAGGAGAAGGGACTTTTCAAGACTCCTACAGGCTGGAAGCTGCACAAAGGGCTGGCTCCCACTGCTGGGCGCTCCAGCGATTAGCGACTCCTCGGGAGATGACCTGAAGCACGCTTCTCACACTTGGGTGCCACAAGAGTCCTGCAGTGTCTGCAGACCTGTGTTCTTGTTTAGTTGGGTTTGCCCGGCGTGGAGGTGGTAGATTTAGGGGTCTTGGGGGTTATGGAGGGGCTGAAATAGTCACCATCCCTGGGTGGGCACCATTCCCAAGTACTAGAAGCTGCCACGTTAGGGTTGGGCTTCAGAGAGGCAGAGCCCCAAGGTTAAAGTCGTCCTTTAGAATGTCGAGTTCACCAGCTGCTTCCAGTTAGATAAAGATATGGAGTGTTGCTCAGGATCCGGATGGGGACTCGTCTCTCTGCAGCAGCAAGCCTCTGTCCTCCTTAGGGGTGTAAATTGGAAAGCCTGCCTGCCAGGTCCTACCAGCACTGGAGGAACCCTACTGGTTTGGCCTACAGTGTCGGGTCCATTGGCCCCACAGAGACCAGGAGCGCTGTGGTCTCAGGGCCACCAGGAAGTCCCCGCAACTCTGCTTCACCTCCCAGAGAACAGATTTCTTAAAATGCACTTTTGAAGGCTGCCAATGTCTTATAGGTTGAAGAAACGTCCACATAAATTTCACTAAGAGACAAAGGGAATTTTGAAATACCAGCCTGTGAAAAGAAGAGTGAGGCAGAGAAAAAGAGAAGGACAAAGGGAGAGAAAGAGAAACTGATTCTGCTATAGGGAGTTTAGGTCTCTACCAAGGGAGGCCGGGGCCAGATTTTATGGAAAATTGTGCTGAAATTTTATCGGAGGTATATATTTAGTGCTAAAATCAATCTTTCTTTCTTTCTTTCTTTCTTCCCCTTTCGTCTTTCTGAGGCAGGGTCTCACCTTGCAGTTCAGGCTAGCTTTGACCTCACTTGCAGCCCAGACTAGCCTCAAACTCCAAGTGACCCTCCTGCCTCAGCCCTCCCAAGTACTAGGACCGTGGGCGTGTGCCCAGGAAAGATTTCTATATTGAAAATGATGGTTTAACTTTCTCTGGAACACTGTAACAGCAAAGAGCTAATTAATGCATTTCTTTAGCTCCGCAAGAATTTGGCATTGTTTTCACCCTCAGGGTAAAAGGTACAGCTTGTCTAAGAAAATGGGAGAAGCACACACAAGCAGGAAAGGGAAGCAGACTGTCCCAAAAAACACCATTTCTCCAAGAACAGCCTACGAAATAGTTCCTCAAGAGAATCATTCACTTCCCCTGCAGAGCAAGGTTGTATCCCCGTCTCGTCTCCTAGGTGGCAGTGTGATACGCAAGAGTGAGTATTCCAAGGCCCACGAGGTAGGTAGTTCAGCATTCGGAAACCAGGAAGAAGGAAGGCTCCAGAAACTTCACGGAGGTGGCTCTGAAGTCGAGAAACAGCTGTTTGGTAGACAGAAATGCTGGTACTCACCGGCTCCACGTTGTAGGAGAAGAGCGCGTATTCTCTATCAGGAGATACCTCATATCTGATGGCTTTCAGCGATTCCTGAAAGAAAAGAAGTTTAAAGTATTACATATTGCTACTCATAATCTTGTAGAAAATCTGTGACTGATAATGCTGTTTACAGATTTGCTACTAATTTATGGGGTTGCAAACTAGAAACTGTAGCATCTACTAAAATGGCCAGGCGCCGGGGATAGCTCAGCGGTACAGCGCCTGCCTGGCAACCGCAATGCCCCGAATTCAATTCCTGTAACGCTTCCTCCGCCCCCCCCAAGAGGCTAGATCCTTTCTTTTCTGACTAACTGAAAACCAATGCATTCTTTCCATTTTATTTGCATTTTTCTATTTTCAATGAGACAATCTTTATTTTATTTCCCGAAACAGAAAGGTGTATAGAACAGTCTTTACTGGCAAGACCCCCATCTCTCAATATTTTTTTTCTCACATTATCATACTTAGAAGCATACATGAAGCAGAGTTCTTATTAAACAGAATGCTATTTTATGAATCACTTTGCAACGTGTTTGTCTTCCCCTGGGGCACCCCTGCAAGTCCCCTCCAGAGGGGTCCCTACTGCTGTCCTCCCTAGCACACCAGCCATTGTCCCTAAGCAAAATCACTGGGCACTAGCCCCTCTGACTTACCATGCCCTCTGCACCCACCCCCACTCCAGGGAGCCCCTTTGCCTGCCTGGGGCCATCATTGTATAATGTACAGGTTCCTGTGAGGGGATGCAGGTGAGTGACATGGTGCTGCCACCTCTGCACCTTAGCCTTCTCATGCAATGATGCTGGCAGAACGGCACGAGAAGTTGGGCTTGCCTAGGTTGATCCTTATGAGTTCTGTCCCACCGGAATGCCCCTCTCATGCCTTAGTTTCCTCAGGCCCCTCTGCAGGTTGCCAGCCTGGCTTTCAGTGACCAGGCTCTACAGAATCGCTACTAAGGCCTACACACAGAACAGCAGGCTGTGGGCACATCATCACAAAGCCAGAAGACGCTTCAAAGCCTGAAACTATGCCTGTGCTCCCTGTCACGCAGCCAGCCCCAACTGGCTAGGCCCAGATGTTCCCCCTTAATGACGTGTGAGTCAGACTGACTGTGTCCAGCTTGCATTTCAGAAACACACAGTAATTCCAACTTGCTTCAAGGGCTTCAAGGCCATTGGATTTGCGAAAGACACTTTTGCCTCTTCCTGCTCTTCTCAGACCCCTCCCTCCCAGAATGTCGCTGTACAAACCTGCCTGACAACGAATGACGTAATTCTTTATGCCATGTAACCAATCCTGAATAACCTACCAGCTTTCTACTTTCCACTTGCAAACTCTTTTTAAACTGAACTCAAGCCTGACTGTGGGCTGGTGATTTGAACTTCGGGGTTCCCCAGCCTGCTAGCATACTAAGAGTGGCCTTCTAACGCCTCGGGGCAAAGTCTTCCATTTGGATTGATGCTGGTTTTTCTGCAACATCACTATACATGGTAACTTAATAAATATTAAACTGTTGCTGCCAGAGGAAGGCCAGGATCGGTTTCTTCAAGCCTTTTTGGTTGCCTTGTATGGACCAGTGCTATAGAGATAACCTTAGCTCATGCCGTCTCTGTTGCAAGGTGTCTTCCCGGCCGGCCGTTCAGCGTTGCCGCCTGGTGCTGAGTGTGGGGCGCATAGGGCTGCGGCTCCGCCCAGATGCAGCTCATCTGACACACAAATGTTCTCCTTCATGCCTCACAGGCTCCCAGCACTTAGGGACATGAGGCAGCACTTCAGCGCTTTGCCCAGGGACCCTGCTAACAGCAGCATGTCCCCAGGATGCCTGTGCTGGCACTCAATAGACAGAGAAAGATACAGCAGTTGTTTATAGGCGGAGCAGAAAGGACGCCCAGCCCCGGCCACACGCACGCACGTTCCGGGGCTGTCTCAGAGGACGGCTGTGAAAGGCTGCGCCGTGCAAGAGTCAAGTGAGCAGCAAGCGCTGCAGAGGCTGTGAGCCCGGGCGGGGTGATGGGGGCCTCCAGGCTGTCCTGGCTGCTCACCACGCTGCCAGGAGGTGCTGGAGCGCTCGTGTGTGTGTGTGTGTGTGTGTGTGTGTGTGTGTGTGAGAGAGAGAGAGAGAGAGAGGGAGGCCTAAGCAGACATACCCAAGCCTGGCAGTCACACAGTATTATTGGTGAACAAGGTTTAAAAATCTAACCAGATGTTGCCAAGTCACTTTCCAGAAATGGTTTTGTCACAGCTGTCTCCACTGCCTATATTTAACCATCCCTTCTCCCTCCTCTGGAAATAGAGCTAGTACGCTTTGCTTTTCTTCTCTCTCTCTTTCTTTCTCTCTCTCTCTCTCTCTCTCTCTCTCTCTCTCTCTCTCTGTACTGGGGACATGGTCCAGACCCTTCACACTGAGCTACATCAGCAACCCTTTTTATTTTGAGACAGGGCCTCACTAAGTTGCTCAGTTGCCCAGGATGGGCTTAAACTTGTGATCTTCCTGCCTCAGCCTCCTGGAGCCTGGGGTTGCAGGCATGCACCACCATGTCCAGTTGCCATAAGGCTTGGACACTCGGGCTCCACTGATCCGTGCTCATAGCTACCTATGACCCTCTCTGCTACTGGGCTGGACGATGGGGTTTTGTCCTAGAAATCTGTCTGGCCACACCCTTTGAAAGTACCTCTGTGCTCGGATTCCCCTCCCATTCTTTCTTACATGCCCTCCTGTCCTTGTCTGCCCACTGCTCCACCCAAACACATTTTCTCCAGGCTGCCAAGGTCTTGTTTGCTAGATGCCATAATCCTCACTGTCGTCTTACTCGACAGCAAATCCTGTCCTCCTGCATGGCCTCTGTCCCCCCTGGCAGACTTTGCCTGCCCTGCTGTGTGCCTGGCATTCCCCTGACCTGTGAGCATCGCAGTGCTGAGATTAGTGTTTACACCACCTCTGGGGAGAGACCACTCCTCGGGGGACAGCACTGGCCTCACGGCTCCAACAACTGAGCTTGCACAGGATCCAACCTCCCATCAGCAGCCTCTGGGGGAGGCCTGACCTCGACCCTCAGACTGCACCCACCTGCCCCGCTGGCAGCTCTCACCCACTGGGTGCCAAGGGCAGGCTCACGCCGTGCAGGGCTTTTGCGTTTCCTTGTCTTCTTCCCTGTGTGTTTGAAAACAGGGTCCCCAGCCCTGGTCGCAGGCTGAGGCCTGGCAGGAGCCGGGCAGCATGGCCAGAGGCGGAGAGTGCCAGCACGGGGCTTCGTTTGTGTGTCTAGCTGCTCCGGCACCCGGCCCGAGCGCCGCCTCCTGGTAGGTTAGCATCAGCATCAGACTGTCACAGGGGCAAGGACCCTGCTCGAGCTGTGCATGCCAGGGACCAGGCTGGGCTCTGCTTTGAGTTATCGTAAAACTGTTTCCTTCCCCAGCCTGCAGGCTCTGAAAAGCTGTCTCCTGTGCAACCAGTCTGTGGGGTCAGGAAGGCTGGGCTCCTCTTCCGAGCTTCCGCTCCTCTTGGCTTTCTCCCCCAATGCTACCATCTAAGGGGGGCTTGCTCTATGTACAGGGAAATCAGCGGTTTGCCTTGAGCTTTCCGCAGCGCCCCTCACTGATCCTTTCCCTAGACCGCATCATTATTTTAGACAACAGATGCATATTTATCTTACAGCCTGCCCATTCCTTTCACTAGAATATAAGCTTCTTGTGTCCTTTATTTCCCCCCAGCAATATTTGCTGTTCATAGCATACAAGTCTTGCCATGTTTTGTTAAGTTTATCCCTAAGTATTTAGCATGGTTTAGGTTTTGTGCACACAGAACATGTATGTTCCCATTGCAATCTGTGACTGTCTGTGCCTAACAGACGCAAATAGCATGGGCATCCCCACCTTGCTGCTGTGCTCCTAAGCTGCCAAGCTGATCTGCCTCAGTAGATTCCTTAGAATTTTCTACTTGACCCTCTCTTCTGTGGATGGCTTCTTTCTTCTCTCCCCACCTGAATCTTTTTACTGCCCTCTCACACTCCAGAGAAGGACCAGCGCTTCAGCGAGCAGAGTGAGGCGGACGCTCTTGCACCATCCTGCCCTCAGGGAGGAAGCACTCGCTGGGTCCCAGCTTGTATATCAGCTGTAGATCTTCTCTGTAGAGGAAGCTCGTATCAGGTTGAGGACGATCCTGTCCGTTTCTGGTTCTCTCAGAGTTTGTATAATGAATGCGCACGGGAGTTTCTCAAATGCTTTCTACATTTATTAAGGCGATTATGAGGTCTTGCTTTTATTTGTCTGCCAATATGATAAATTCTACATCTCTGTACTTGGCAAGCCAAGCTTGATTCCTGGAGTAAGTCATGCTCCATGCTGATGGGCCTCGCTCTCCATCTCCTGCGGGACTTCCTCCTGTTCCGTGGAGGACTCAGCATCCACATTCGTGAGAGAAGTTGGGGTGCGGCTTCCTTTCCTCACACCATCTCTGCCAGATTTTCATTTCAGGGTACTGCTGGCCCGAGAGAGGGTGGGAAGTACTTCTTCGTCCGCTTGTCTTATATTTTGGTCCTCTGATGTTGCTATCACAAGATACCTGAGGTGGGTAGTTCATACAGAAGGAAGGACTGTGTGGCTCCCAGTTCTGAAGGCGGGGTGGACCCAGCTTGGAGCCTCACCCACTCGTCATCTGGCCAGCGCCCTGCACTGGGTCGAGGATGGCGGGGGCACCATGCGGAGCAGCTGGAAAGAGCCCTGGCCTGGCTCTCTGCTTCTCATGCAGCCACTGACGCCACGATGGGCCACGGCCAAGACCTCATCTGATCCTAGTTACTGGGTGCAGGCCGACTCCATGCAGATTAGCATGGGAGCTGGGTGTTTGCTGATACAGGAACATGGGGTGGTGGTGGGGGGACACATAGTCAGAGCACAGTGTTTTACCGGGTGTGTGGAACTGACATTATTTTCTCCTGAAATGCTTGGTAGGACGGATCACGAAAGCCACATGAGTCTCAGTTTCCTATTTGTGATTTGTAGGCACACATGCCTGGTTAGAGGCCTGTCCGCATCCTCACTTCCCCACGGGTGAGCTGGGAGGGTGTGTGTCTCACAAGGGCCACTGTGCACCCCACGTGCCGGCCACTTGAGTGTGTGAGAATGTCACAAGGTCCACCCGCGTGAACAGTGGCTGAGCCGAGGCATTTGGGGAATGGGACTGAGAGGCCAGGGCGGGGATGGAGAGCATCTTCACAACCTCCTGCGCAGCCAGTCTTCACTGTGCATGATACAGGAAGGAGCCCAAACAGGACGCACCAGGAGCTTCAGGAAAATGACTGTAGCCCCGAGCCTTTACTTCGCTTAATGAAGGGCCCAAAGCTTGAGATCACCGCCGCTGCTCGCATTTGGAGGCCACGGGCAGCTGCAGGGTGATTCCTTTAGGTGAAAAGTCGGAAGTTCCTGACTTAGTCAAGGTGGGAAAGCCATCCCATGTGAAGATGGCTAAGATTTGAGACAGGAACCCACTTTCTGCCTGTGGAAGTGTGAGGCAGGAAAGTCCCCCAGGCTCCTTGGGCTGGTGCTGTGGAGCCTGGAGTGTGGTGCCTGCAGCATGCTGGCTGGATGCACACGCGGGGAGCCGTGGGCCAGGCACGCCCTGGGGTGCTGAAGGTGTCCTGGGTGCTAAGAGGGGGCCACGGGGGGGGGGCGTCTCTGTGACAGGCTGAGCCCGGCTCTCCCTTTTCTCAGCTACCAGCTGAGTGATATAGGAAACCATTCTTTTAGCACCTGGTTTTCTGACCAATAACATGAGCACTCTGGCCCCCTGGATTCCTGGGCAGATACTGTCCGTGCAGGGTGGAAGAAGTGACCTCCAGGGACCATGTCCCTGTGAGCGTTCCCTCCCCAGCCCCTTTCCTGTTGGCCTGCAGTCATTTTCCTGAAGCTCCTGGTGCCTCCTGCTTGGGCTCCTTCCCGTACCCTGTACAGTGAAGACTGGCTGCCCAGGAGGTTGTGAAGACACACTCCATCCTCGCCCTGGCCTTTCAGTCCTAGCCTTTCGCCATTTCCCAACTGACCCGGCTCAGCCACCGTCCACGCTGCCTCCACGCCCTTCCCCACTCACACCTCAGATTCCAGGATGGGGATGCTGGATGGGGATGCTGTGGCTGGAGTCTGTGGCCTCCCTTCTGCTCAGCTTGCCCTCTTGCCACATATCCCTGGATTACAGCAGGGGTTGTGGCCAAGCTTTTCTCTCTGGGTGGGAAGCTGCCTAAGGGTAAAGCTGCATGTGAGTACTGAGCCCCGAGTCCCTGCTCAGCACGGCTAAGGCCTCTTCGGGGTCCAGAGGCAGCATGGGGGCAGGGGAAGCTTATAGCATACCCTCAAACCCGCAGGCAGCAGGCAGTGTGGGCTCAGGGAATGAGCCCTGGCTTTGCTTCTCTTCAGATCTTCTACAGACATAAGCAGAAAGCACTATTTATGGACCTTAAAAGGACAACAATCATAATTACAGAAGTACTGTAGAAGTGCTGTATTTTCTGTCCTAGCGGGTCATAAGGGAAGCATAGAACAAAGGACGAAGACAGGAAGGAAAAAAGGAGGAACCAGAGGAAAGAAACCATCAGAGTTGTAGAAACAAATACCAAAACAGAGAGAAAACTTTGCGGCATGACTTTTAAGGAGTTTTTGAAAACGTTGGCTTCTGACACTTCCTTTAGGTTCTGGGGCAAGGAGGCTTAACTTGGATTGGCTGCTCTAAGAAGTCAGGAGTGAGGTCAGCGGTGAGGTCAGTGGTGAGGTCAGTGGTGAGGTCAGAGTGAGGTCAGTGGTGAGGACAGCAGTGAGGTCAGGAGTGAGGTCAGCAGTGAGGTCAGAGAGAGGTCAGGAGTGAGGTCAGCAGTGGGGTCAGTGGTGAGGTCAGCAGTGAGGCCAAGTGAGGTCAGGAGTGAGGTCAGCGGTGGAGTCAGTGGTGAGGTCAGCGGTGAGGCCAGAGTGAGGTCAAGAGTGAGGGCAGTGGTGAGGTCAAGAGTGAGGTCAGTGGTGAGGTCAGCGGTGAGGTCAGCGGTGAGGTCAGTGGTGAAGTCACCCATGAGGTCTGCAATGAGATCAGCGGTGAGGTAAACTGAGGTCAGGAGTGAGGTGTGGGTGAGGTAGGAGTGAGGTCAGGGTGAGGTAGGAGTGAGGTCAGCAGTGAGGTCAGAGCGGGTGCCCCGCGGTGCCTCTCTCTGGGAGGAGTCTGAATGAATTAATACTCAGACCCTCAGATAAAAATTTGAATTGTATGTGAGATAATTACATAAAATCAAGGGCTAATATAAATTACCAAAACAAAAATGCTTTTATTTAAATTTTAATCTAGCAATTAAAGTAAGTAATCATCACAAGTAAATTGGTAATTAAAACAAGATATAAAAAGCAAGAAAAACCTGGCCTAAGCAGAACAGATTTTTTTCTATAGGTACGTTTTCTATATTTTTAAACTAGATACATAGACTAGATGCTAGATACGTTTTTAGTAATACAAATATTTATTAAATGTAATTTTTTCAGGAATGCTCTAGTGTTCTTACCTGCTCATCACTGGAATAAACCTAGCTCTCTGGAACACAGGTCTACATCTGTACGAATGTGATTTTACTACTGAATACCCAGCACTGAAGCAGTGATTATGGCAGCTGTCACGTCAGAAAGTGATATGTGAGACTTCGGCACCTCGTAGGCCTCTCAGCCCCAGCCTGGTCAGCAGGCACAGGTGACGGCCGCGGTGGGCGGAAGGGCTCTGTGCGCCCTGCTTGCTGAATATAGCGCCACAAACACCTTGCATATCTCTGGAGCTCTCATAGTCATTATTTCAGTGGCTGCATCTTGATTTGTATGTATTTGTTTACTCACTTCACGCTCCCCGATTTGGTATTTTCCTACCACAAACAACGCTGCAACATCAAACTTCTTAGATTGTTCGCTTGTGACAAATTCTCTGGGACATCTCAAAATGCAGGGCTATTTTTATTGTCCTTGAAATGCATCGCCAAGTTGCTTTCTAAACACCTGGCACGATTTAGCGGTGCAGTGAGACCGTATCAGGCTGGATTCTCACTTCTGTCCCTAGCAGCATAATCAGCACAGAGGGCATATAGAGGGCGACGGATACACAGACTGATACGGGGTTCATTTGGAAATGGCCCTGCAAGTTCAGCGGCGCTGTAGGCGGAGGCTAAGCCAGAGTTCTGTCTGGACACTCCGAGTTTTCTCTCAAAAGAAGAGTTCAGATATTGGCATAATCTCCAAAGAATGCTAAAGCTGTAAGTGTCTAACTTTCAGGCAAAGGCTAAGCCTTTACATCAGCCTTTGAGAAGTACTGCTCTAGTATGTTTTAGAAAAGTTGGAAATATGGTATTAAGTTTCCCTAAGAATTACGGCCTCCATGAAATCTATTTAATTGAATTCGGGAAAATGCATCACGATGATTTTTAGGTATACTTCTAGAAGGGAGGCAGGAGGGAAGAAGGTCAGTTTTCTCTTCAGCAAAGATTCATGAGAGCTTTCAGGAACAAGATAACCTTTGGCCAGTGGTGCCAAGAGCCGGTTTGGACCATGACCTATCTTTGCAATGGCTCATTTTTTTTTTTTTCAGGCAAAACATTATGCAGTATAAAAAGGCTTTCTTACAACTTGTGAGTTTGTTGACAAGAGTCTTACTAGAAGAATGAAAATAAGTTTGACAGGTAAATTGTTTAAAAATAAGCCTGAAATGCAATGTCTAGAATTCCTGGGATGTCAAACATACTTCACCACCATGTGGGGGCTCAAGGCAAAGGCAGACCTTTGCTTTCCAGCCCCGTGGCAGCCATACAGCCCCAGACATGGCCCTGGATGCCACGTGCCAGTGACCCAGGCCACCAAACTCTTTTCTTCACTCTGAAGAAATCTAAAAGTATTTTGCAAACTCTTTGAAACAGAAAATGGACTAGGGCATTTTGATAAATGTTTTTAAAAAGTGAATTACTATGTCATGGAATTTGTTCTTGTTGTAATCAGGGGTGGAATCCCCCAAATATGCTGCTCTGGACTTTGGCCTCTGCCCCCAGGAGCCGGCAACGCAAGCAGAGGCTTTCCTTGACATCCTCCACCTCAGGGCAGCTCCGCTGAGGAGGAGCCGACTGCGGTCAGATCTTCTCAGCAAAATGGCCTCAGCCAAGGAGGCTTAGGGGACTGAGAATGAAAGTCCACGTCCACGGCCAGGAGCCATAGCGGCGAGCTGTGGCACGCGTGCTGCGGGGGGCTGTTCCTGTCACTGAATGCTCTGAAGGGTTCCCCGTTGCTGGGCCAGAGTGACTTGGCACTGTCTTCCCCTAAGAAAAATCTCTCACTCCCCCTGTGGGTTGCCTAGCCCCACCGTTTGCTTCCCCTAAGAGGACACCGAGGCTGCAGCCATCTGGCTTTCCTGTGAGTTTCATACTGCGTGGCTTTCATGTACACACGCGTGTCCCATGAGGCTGTGGCTCTCACTCCTGCTGATGTGTCTCCTGTCAGCTCACTTCAGTAGACCCAATAGTGAGCCTGCTGAGGGGGAGTCTGGGCTTCCTCGACGTTATGCTATTAAATGAAGTTCTGAAAATAGCTCATCTTCAAAAATAAAATAAAACCATGCTTTAAGGCATGGACCGTGATGCTCTCAGAGTGCTGGGGGTGGACGTACACGTGAACTCGTGGGGCGTGTGAAGGGCTCAGATACTTTGCGATTTCTCCCTCCCAGAGGCACAGTGACGGCCAAGTGAGTTAAAACTTGTGAAAGACTCACTGTTTGGGGACAGTGAGGCACAGCACACGGTGTCAGTGCAGCCCTGGGCCCCAAGTCCGCGTTCGCACTGCCTGCAACCCTGCAAGGGCCCGGGCTGTCTTCACATCTCTGCACACGCATGATCCGGCCCTCCTGGAAAGGCTCACCCTGCAAGGCCCGGGAGTCGGGAGAGGCTGGGCGGAGCCCGGCAGGCTGGCCACACGCGTGGCCTCCGTGAGCGTAGTGTGGCTGCCGGCGGTAGAATACAGGCTTCTTTTCCATTTCTATTTGTTTCAGGCTGTGTCCTAGATCTGTCCGAGAGTCCCAGCTGGCCTTGCCAGGGCTTACGCTGTCTTTCATCACTCAAGCCAGCCCCAGGTTCCTGTCACTCAAGTGAGAAGAGGCCGCCTGCTGCACCCTAGGGTGAGAGAACAGAAGTGGGGAGGCCACGCTCTGCTCCCTGTCTCTGCGGTCCCCTGTCCCCTGCAGCGGCCGGTGTGCTGCACACCCTGGCTGCTCCTGCACAGCTGCCCCTCCTCACACCTGCTCATCACAGGTGCCCAGATCTCCTGGTACAGATCTCGCAGAAGACCCGGATTCTAGGCGTGTGGAGAAACGCGTTTTCACTTGCAGTGGAGCTGCTGACCGGCTCAGGGGAGGCCAGACGCCAAGCTTTTGAACACTGAGCTATATGCAGGCCGAATGCCATCTACTCTACTTTTCAAGTCTGTCGCTAGGAGCCTTTCAGTACAGTTTTTGAGGGAAGGATTATGAATCAATCGGGTTGTACCTATTGGGTACACAATAAACGCTCATAAAATAAGCACATACATGCTAGTTTAGTGTGAAAACAGATCTGGTAGAAGCCAGCCAACGTGTGAGGCAAGGATTTTGCTGTGGTGGTCTTTTACGTCTCCTTATTATTTGGCTGAAGCAACTTCAATTAACATATACGATCAGCAACAAACTACCGATTTTAGGCGAAGGCTGCCCGTATTCTGGGCTCCATCACTCAGTACTGCTGTATCCAGACCCTGCTTGACTACACCCTGTCCTCTCGGGAGACACGGAACATTTGGACCAGAACGTGCCGTCGGCAGCCACGGACAGATGGCTGTCTCCTCTCTAGTGACAGTACAAACACCACCGCGGCAGCTTTAGTATTTTTAAGTCGGTTGAACCAGATTCTCTGAAGGGAGCAATTCTGTCACCGGTGAGCTGCAGGCAGCAATGTAGGTCTCTCCAGCTCTTGCTTTACAGAATGTGATTTAATTCAGCGAAGCGGGCACTGGGTGTGTGCTACTGACTGAGGCCTTCCTAGCGCTAGCAGGCTACTCACAGGACAGGGTCTACGTGGCACTAAGCCTCAGTACCCACCCTTAAAGAAAAGGCATCTTTATAGCAAAAGGAAAGGAAATGACAGTAGCAACCAGCGCGTTATACGTCCTTTAGGAAGGAAACGAAGAGCAAGCTTTTTACAGGTCTGCAGATGGGATGGCCCAAGGACCAAGTCCTTCCTTTGCAAGGACAGAGGCCCTGGCCCGGCCCTTAGAGACCTGCGCCGACTCCGACAGCACTCAGCACCCTCGTGCGTAATAGCGGGGAGTTGAGGTCTTCTTCCTGAGCCTAATCCCAGAACACAGAGGCTAAGCTTTCTGGGTGAGTCATGGCAGGCTGTTTCACGGTTGTTCTCACTCAGAATTCCCAGTCTGCTCCAGTTCCTTTTTCTTTCTTTTTTTTTTTAACCTGGATTTAGTTTCTTCCTCTGAGTTCCCGAGTGTGTCAGACAACAAAATGATCACCTCCTG